>PVKE010034616.1:0-17301 GCA_004027555.1 Craseonycteris thonglongyai
CCCCAAGATTCTTTCTCAGAGCTCATCAGCCACAGAACTCCAGGGCTCCTAGGAAACACTGTGTCCAAAGACGTGCAAAGTCAACGGCCTCATGAGGTGGCACCATCAATTCTTCCCTGCAGACACCTCATCTACCAAAGAATACACAGTAACCAAAATAACACAGCAGTTACAAACAAGATACTTCATCTACCAGAGAATACACAGTAACCAAAACACAGAAGTTACAAACAAGATACTTCATCTACCAAAGAATACACAGTAACCAAAATAACAGAAGTTACAAACAAGATACTTCATCCACCAGAGAATACAGTAACCACAACAACTGTAGCAGTTACAAACATGTGTAAATGGCACTAAAAGTATATAGCCTGGTATTTACAAGCACTACTAGAATTTGTAAAACTTGGACTAGTCTATAGCTATTTAATGATTATAACTCCTTGCCATGGAGAACATACTTTAACATGTAACACACACACGGGGCCCAGGGTACGTGTTATTTCTGTGAGCCTTCTCTCGTCGTTGGTTGTTGCTGCATTATACCTTCTTGCTTAAATCACAAACTGACTACCTGAAGTGGATGCTCACTGGCTATTCTACCTGCCCAGTTAGTTACCAAGAGCACAGTTTTAGGTTCTCTTCAGTGATGTTCAGCTTCAACTAAACCACATAATAAAATGAATTCCTCCGACCTTCCTTTTAAGTCTTCACATTTTGCTTTAAGCTGAGAAGCTGGTCACAATATTCTCTGGACTGCCTCAGAGACACGGTAACTCAATCTCGCTTCTGCCACCCCAGCCAAGAGAAATCTGGAATTTCACTGCTTTTAATTAATCCAGATTTCCATTTGACTATATCTTGCAAATGTGTGGAGGTTGGCTGACAAGTTGCAATTCTGGTCACTGTCATCACAGAGTTTATCTTTCAAGTGACAGCTTCAAACAACGTGCAAATACAAGGCCGTGACAGGGAGGGTCTTGTTTTTTAGCTGCACTTAACTACAGACAGACAAACAAACAAACAAAGAATTCGAGCCAGCCATTCCTATCATAAGCTTTCTGATGATTTATGGTTTACCAACTGAGCAAGGTTACGCAACACTGCATGCCTTCAGATGCATTATTTCAGCTAGTTGAGATTTAATTAAGATCGCAGCCTCTAAAATCCCTGTCAAACGAAAGTTCAGAGAAGACAATACCCTACATATCCTCATGCAGAATGTTTCCATTCCAGCCTCTGGGAAAATAGGAGTTAATCCGCGTTTCTGTAACTGCAGACAAAAAGTTCACTGATTTTGTTTTCTTTTGACACTTAGGTTGTTTTCTATTGTATGTCATGAGATCATTCCCTTGCAGGGAGGGAAGGAAAAAAATCGAGAGTGAAACACGTTGCAGAAAATGCACTTGACATTATTATCTGACATTCTCATAGCTTAGCTATGATGTCACCACATCTTCATATAATCAGCCCAGGCCCAGAAGAGTTTCATGTAATGAAACATGTTTATTTAAAAACACAACACTAACGGGCAGCCTACCTGCCCTGAATTACTCAGATCAAATAATGGATGTGTTGTGCTTCTCATTTCCTTAACTGACCAACTTCTGGTTGGGTGAGCTGCACACAGAATGGGTAGGAAAGAAAGTTCTCTGGGCAAAGAGAATAGAAAGCCCACTTACTTTCATGCTATACGGAGTCTTTAAGGTTAAAAAAATAATCTTGAAGTTTTCTTCTTACAGGTTTTTACTGACCTGTGCTTTTTGGTTAAAGAAAATACTTCTAATCATGTGGCCCTCTCCCTAGCCCACTGTATTTTTATCCGCATCCTGTTAGGATCTGGCTGCTTCTCTGGTCCCTTAGAAATGACAGGTGCTTGCAGTCCGGCTCTTGACAGGCCGGCCACTGCACAAATAACCGCCCTGCTGCAAGGCTAATGCAGTCCTAATGAACAATCAATCAGCTCTGACTGCCCAGTCAGGCCGGCCCGGCCCCTTCTCGTCCCGGGGAAGTCAGCCGGGGGCTCGGGGGAGGCGCCGTGTGTTTTGGTTTCATTTTTACACACTTCTCACTGAAATGTGTCAGGCAGCTCCAAAGAGTCCCATAAAACAGGAGACCCCTCTTCACTGTATGCAAAAGGGCATCAGCTAGGGACTGTGCTTCCCTCTTCCTCTGGTTTAGTCGGCGAGGAAGCAACATTCCAGAAAGCTTTATGCTCTTAAACAGCAGCAGCACTTCAAGTCCTCCACTAAAACCTGAACGTGGCCGAGTCTGCGGCATCTGCCAGGACACGGCAGCCTGAGCGCTTCACGGCCCGCGCCATCTCGGGTCGCCTGTTACAAACACATGAACGACAAGTCAGCAGCACGGGGCTGCTTCTGAAATAAACACCCAAACAAGTGGCTTCTTGAACACTGACTTCCTAATGATAAAATAAATGCGGCTTATTTTCTCCTTCAGCAGATTAGTCACTGATAGTGTGATTCACATTTCCTGTTATTGGTCTTCATTTTTTCCCCCCTAAATGTGTCACTTTCAGAACGTTGGAATCTATGGAAATTAGATCATTTGCATTTTTAAATGGGCTCGACGAGGACAGTCTGTGTGGACAAGACTAGGGAATTATTGGATGTTCTGGGTAAGGCTGGCAGGTCGGGAAGGAGTTAATCCCAAAGAGGAAGAGTCTGTACAGACTTTGCTCTAAAACTTGACCACCCGCTTCCTGCAGACCCCGGCCCGGCCCGGGGGCGCTCAGACCAGGACCCCGGCGGCCCGGGGGCGCTCAGACCAGGACCCCGGCCCGGCCCGGGCGGCCCTGACGGCCCAGGGGCGCTCAGACCAGGACCCCGGCCCGGGCGGCCCGGGGGCGCTCAGACCAGGACCCCGGCCCGGCCTCGGGCGCCGCCCGTGAGCGCTCACGGCTCCGCGAGGCGGCAGCGGGGCGTCCCCACCTGCCGGGGTCCCCACCGGCCCTTCTCCGGCCCCCAGCCCCCACCCCACGCGAACTCCGCGCCCCGCAGCGGCGCTGAAACAGCCGGGACCGAGAAGGAAACTAAGTCTCCGGCACAGAAACAAAGTGTCCGATGTGGAGACAAAGTGTCCGACGCGGAAAGAAAGTGTCCGATGTGGAAACTAAGTCCCCGGGGCGGACACGCTGTCCGGGCGGAGCCGCAGCCGGGCGGCTCCGGGGGAAGCGCGCCCCGCAGCCCCGGCCGGTCCCGGCGGCGGAGATGGCGAGCGAGCGCGCGCGACTCCCGGGCCGGACTTCCTGCGAGTCCCGGCGGCGCCGCCCCGGCCCCCGGCCCCCGGCCCCCGGCCCCCGGCCCCCGGCCCCCGGGCCCGCGGCTCCCGCCGAGTCGGGGCGCGCGCCGCTCTGAGTCTCCGGGACGCGCCCGGCCGCCGCCTTCCCCCCGCGAGGCCCCAGCGGCGGGCGGGCGGCCGGGGCGGCGTCGCCGAGGCCGGGCCGCCGGCGGGCACCCACCTGACACTCTCCATGGAGCCGCCGGGCGCGCGGGGCCGGGCGCGGCGCGGGGGTCCGGGGGTCCGGCGGGCTCGGCGAGCAGGCGGACTGCACGCGCGCCCGGCGCTCGGCTCCCGGCGCCGCCAACGCGCCGCCCGCGCCCCCGCCCCGCCCGCTCCGCCAATCACAGCCCGCGCCCCGCGCCCCGCGCCGCGCCCCACACAATGGGCTCGGCCGGCGCCCCGCGCCCGCGCCCCGCCGCGGCAGGTGGCACCACGCGCGCCCGCGGCCCCGCTTTTGTCTCGGGAGCAACTGCACTTAACGGCCGTGCGCCCCGCGCCCCGCGCCCCGCGCCGCCGGGCGCCTGGGAGGCCGGGCCGCTCGCGCGTCTCTGCGCCCGGGGCGCGCGCTGCTGGCCCGCGGGGGGACCCGGGCGCCGTCCTGGAAGCCGGCCTTCGCCCCGGAACTTTGGCTGCACGTCGCAGCCGCTCGCGGAGCTCTGGCGCGTTCCCCCCGGTGCCCTCCAGGAGGCAGCCTCGCCCCGGGGCGCTCCCGGGCTCCCGGAAGCCTCGCGGCCCGGGGGCGGCGGAACCCCGGGGCCTGGTCGCCCCCCAGGACAGCTGCTGAAGGGGCGTCTGCCCCCCTCGCGGGCACAGGACCCCCGTCCCGGTTGTAACAGCCCTGGGGCCGCCGGCCGCTCAGCCCCAGTCCCTGCCGGCCCGTCCATTCCGGCTGCTCCCGGTGTATTTAGAGCCCAACGTGTCGGCCCAACTTCACACACACACGTTTTTACTGTTTCTCTCAACATATCCGAGGACCCCGACGGCTCCCCGTTTCCCTGCGACTGAGAAAGGCCACGCGGCCCGACCCGGGACCCCCCGCGCGTCACCGCAAAGCACGTGTCCCCGAGGTGCCAACAGCGCGCGGCGGCCACGGCCGCAACGCCGGTCACGGGCCGCCCACCGGGCACACGCACACGTCCCCGTGGACCCAGCTGCGAAGGAGACGGAACCCGCGCACGGTGACCTTGTGATCGATGCCCGTGACCTTGTGATCGATCCCCCCTGCAGCGCGGTCGTGTCAGATGACAAATTCATTAACAAGAGTTTTTCAGGCCACAGAAATGTGACCCCACCCTCATGAATATTCCAACAGAGAGAACCAAGGGCACTGTTTTTTGGGGGGGGGCCTCACATCTGCCAGGATTCACCCCGAACCCGGAGTTCTGACTCTTCAGGAGCCGGGGCTGCGGGGGGAGGGGCCGCAGGGCCCCCGGGGCAGGAAGTTCTCGGCGGCCGCACAGCGAGGACGCGCAAACGGCTGTTTCAAGACACATGATTCTCTTTTCTCAAACGAAAATGTTCTCTAGACTTCACGTCTGTGAACCAAGTCGGGGTGCCCTCGGAATAAGCACCTCCTCTTTTGGGGGGGCAAGCTCCCCCTGAGCAGCCACAAAGGCCGTGCACACTGCAAGCCGGAGGGCGTTGCAGCCCGGTGTTTACGCTCCAAGTCCCGGGGAACACACACAGACAGTAAACAGCAAACAAGCAAACAGCTCACAGCCCAGCTGCAGGGAGGAGCCTCCCCAAAATAACTGCACGGTGACGCAAGGCGGTTGCACAAGCTCCGGGTTGCGAGCTGGTGGCTCTGGGCACAAGGGACCCAGAGAAGGGGGAGGGCAGGGGGAGGGCAGGGGGAGGGCGAGACCCCTCGGGGAGGTGGTGTGCAAGGGGCCGGGGGCGGACGAGGGGAAGTGGCTGAACAAGTCCAGCCACAGGCCCCGGGAGCCCTCCCTGCCCTCTGCAAACAACACGGTGACTCAGACCCGGCCGGGCAAGGACAGGTGCTGCGGCGACACACCTGGGAGGCGGGACCCCCTCCCGTGCTTTCTGTCACCAGCCCTGTCCTGGGGGTGAGTGACAGCTGACCACCCACCACAGGCCCAGTGTAAGATCTCAGAGCTGACAGTCACTGGGACCCGTGCACCACGAGGGACGCGCTGGGTCAGAAAGGCCAAGAAATAAAAGTAAAAACGCCTCTGGGTCGCGTGGCCATCACAGTGGGTCTCAGTCACCGGGTCCCATTTGGTTCTCAAAACTGGAACGGGAACTGCGCTCCCCGTTTTCCAGAAGAGAATGCAGTTCGGGAAGGTGGGGGGATCGTTTCTTCCTCAGAGAATCAAACAGCCAGCACGCCTGGTCCCCAGGGAAGCAGATCGGGACCGACCCAAAGCCACGGCCAGGACACAGGGCGGGGAGCGGCCGGCGATACGAGGCACCACGCGTGCGGGGAGCTGCGCCCAGATCCCGGCGGACGCCTGGATGGCGGGAGCGAGGGGACAGCTTTCCTGCGGGCTCAGCGCTGAGCGTGGACACCAGGTGTGACTTACGGGAGCGGCCGCAGGAGCGTCTCCTTGGGAACTGGTCCCCGCGCCCTGACGGCTGGCGCGCCCCTCTGCCCGCAGCTGCCAGGAGGTCACCGGACCGACGTGCGCACGGATGGTGCCAGCTACACGGAGAGTGGGACCGGCCAGGGAGGCAGCAGGGGCGCCGCCTTCTCACAGGGAAAAGCCTGCAGCTTCCGGAGCTGGAACAGCCCGTCAAGAGTCAGCGAAGTACAAACTGACGCGCAATCAGATGCGTCGAAAAATCAACTGCACGATCAGAGGCCGAGACCTTAATTCAATTCTCTATCTTCTTCTGAACCACACCGGGGACACTTCTTTCCTCTCCCTTTTCCAACGAATTGAGTGGCGAACTGGGAACATGCTCTGAAATTCTGAAATCATGGGACTTGAGGGCATCTGCCCAGCTGACTGCCACAGAGAACGTACTAGAACAACGGAACAGAACGCAGGCCCCTCGCGCCAGGCCGGGGCCGCGGCCGCCTGGGACAGCGCATCTCTCTCTCCAGAAACACCACCGCACCAGGGCCTCGGACATCCCCAAACTGGCCAGCCCGCTGCCAATCAGAGCCAGGACCCGCAGCCACCGCGACCCCGAGGATGTGGGCGTCTGTGTCCAAGGAGTCACGGCCCCTCCTTGATTTAAGCAGCACTTTTACTTGAAAATACAGATTAAGACGTCACCCATATACAGGGAGCTGTGTTGACACGGGTTAGGTCCCTGTTACGTCTCTGTTGACACCGAAGCTCATTATGTTGTCCTGTGCCCACCTGGTCCAGGGAAAACCCCAAGGAGTTCACATCGTTCACCCACCAGACTCGACAGTTCTCGTTACCACCCACCCCCCCAGCTGCCATAGGCATCTTCACTTCATGCAACTTTTTATGATCCCAGTGCAGCCTGTCAACATTCCGGTGACTTAGGAGAGTGACAGGTAGGCAAGCGGCAGGAGACATTCAGGAAATATCCCCGATAAACAAAATAAAACAAAGTAACACGTGGAAAAGGAACAGCACCATGTTGTCTCGCCCTCCATCTGAGCGGCAGTAACAAGGTCCTCCTGTCGTTCACGATGAAGCCATATAAAAACCCCTCACGCTAACACAAGGCAAAATGTGTCCCCGGCCTCCTTCCGCCATGAGGTCGGAACAGATTAAATGGAAGTGCAAGAAATTCTCCCAGAGGTCCGCACTGGAGAGAAGGAAAGCAGTGTCCACGGAGCAGGAGGAGGAAGCCGCCCACAGCTGCAAGCACGGCCCTCACGTCCCTGCCGGGGAGACGGCCACGACCACAGCACGCAGACCCCGCGCCTCAGGCCACAGCCACTGAGCACGCCCCACGCCTCAGGCCACGGCTGCCACACGCACACCCCGCGCCTCAGGCCACGGCTGCCACACACAGACCCCCGCGCCTCAGGCCACGGCCGCCACACACAGACCCCCGCGCCTCAAGCCACGGCCGCCACACACAGACCCCCGCGCCTCAGGCCACGTTCACCGTGCACACCCCGCGCCTCAGGCCACGACCGCAGTGCACAGACCCCCCCGCGCCTCAGGCCACGGCTGCGTGCACCCCCCGCGCCTCAGGCCACGGCCGCGTGCACCCTCAGGCCACGGCCACGTGCACACCCCGCGCCTCAGGCCACGGCCGCGTGCACCCTCAGGCCACGGCCGCGTGCGCACCCCACGCCTCAGGCCACGGCCACCCTGCACGTCCCGCGCCTCTGTCAGAACCTGATGGGGGCAGGAAAGACGGCTGGGGGGGGGATGGCAACCTGCACATAGATTTTTTTAACGTTTGATCACGGAAACCATTGAACATCAGGTGTAGGCACCGGCCACCTTTGCTCAGGGAGGTCGCTTTCTTTACCACCGACTGTGGTGCGCGGCAGGCCTGTGACAGGCACAGGGAGCGAGCGAGTCCTGGCGCGCCCAGAACCACGCTCCCCGGCAGCCACCTGGTGACCCTGGCCAACGCCTTCGTCACAACCTTCTCCACACCCGCCCTCTGCTGGCAAAGCAGCTGGAGCAGGAAACTCCAGCTCCCTCAACCGACTCAAAAGCCCACGTTTAAAAGCTGGGCCAAGAGAGGGCGCGCGGTGAGCTGTGACCAGGAGCTCAGACACGGTGATGCACGGGGGACGGGCCCCACTGCTGAAAGCGACCCCTTATCAGTTCACAGAGACACCTCCGTCTACCCCACCACCCAAGGCGCCCCGCCCCTGCTCGGCCTCCGGGGCAGCTGTGGGCGCATCTTCAGGAACACGCCTTCTGCTCAGTGCAGGCCACAGGACCCATGTCATCATCACTCGTGCCTCCAATACCGTCATGTGACAGGCACTGCAACCCATCTTCCGCATCCGTGCCTCCCTGGGATTCACGACACCCAGACCGGGTGCCGCCCTCCCCCTCTGACAATCACCCAGACGGCTTCATGCCAGGGGCTGTCACCGCGTCACCTGTTGCAGACAGAAGGCCCGGGGACAGGTCCGGGCCCCGCCACCCCCACTCGGCAAGTAACATGGTGCCCGCGTCGTGGCAGCTGCTTCGTAGACACACTGCGCCCAATGCAGAAATGAGGCCCCGTCTGCGCTGCCACCAGCCAGGGGCTCTGGTTGCTGGTCTACATGTCACAGGGCGGGGAAGCTGAGGTCGGTGCCTCACACAGAACCGGCACCGTTACCCAGAGCGAGCTTCTAAAACGGTGCCGGGAAAGCCTAGACGGCATGCGGGAGACACCCTACTCCCTGTGAGCAGCACCCCAAGTCAGCCCCTGCCTCCTCCTCACAGCACAGGGGGTGGGCCAAGCCCCCCTCGCGCCCCAAGCCCCCCTCGCGCCCCACCGGCTGCTTCCTGTCCTCTTTGCAGAAAGAGACGTGGCCAAAGAGTTTCCAAATTAAAGCCTGGCCATAGTTTCCATGCTCTTGTTTCCTAAACCTATAAATCAAAGCTGTCCACACAGGTCATAAATGCTCCTCCACAGCATAATGGGAAAAGTTCTGATTTATGGCACCGGCAGAATAATTTTAAATAATTACATGAGAGTTTTGAAAAATGCAATTAACACCTTGAGAAGTTTTATGAAATGAAAATACATCTCTGGAGACGACGGTTCCCATATGTAGAGATAGCCGGTTGCAAAATAAAAACAAAGCTACAGGAGGCGCCCGGGCCAGAGCGCCTGCGAGGAGGAGAACTCGTGCGTGGACACCGCCTCATCTGCCACCTTCGCAGCCATGACAACACAGTCACGCACTGAGTCCCCTCCAGTCCTACCACCCAGTGGCAGCCACACTGGAGAGCTGACTCCTCCAGCCCCCTGCACTGCCTGAGTCCACTCAGGGCTCTTTTTCTTTAAGATTTACTTCATTGTTTTTGACAGAGAGAAGGGGGAGGGCCCAGAGCCGTCTCCATAGTTGTCCGTCATCAGTTTTCCATATACTTTCACTCCACAGGTGGGCAGGGGCCACACAGGGTGGGAGCTGGGCTGGGGGCCTCCCGCATAGGAGACACGCCTTCTCAAGCCAGGAGCCGAACAGGGGTCGAGAACCGAACTGGGGGCCTCCCGCATAGGAAGCTCACCCCATGGGTCCACATGGGCCAGGGCCAGGATTCGATCCTCGGTTCCCAGGGTTGCAAAGCAAGCACTCAAACCCCTGAGCCATCCGGGCTTCCCCTCATTTTCTAAAAGGGACACAGCGGTATAGCAATTGACCCCTCTTTATTCTGCACCCGGGTGGTTTCAACGACCCAGCTCTATGAAGGGGAGTTGGGGCGGGCACAGGGCTCCGTGTGGCCCGTCCAGCTCCCTGTCCCGTGACGAGTTCAAGCAGAGAAGACTGAAGGAACCCGGGAGTTCAGAGCCTAATAGTTTCACCAGGCAAGGGGCACGTGCTTTTCCATGGGGTGTGTTCAGTGATACGCTCCCCAACCCCACCAAAAAAAGTGGAACCAAAAATGGAGCCAGGCCAAGTGCTGATGCTTTTACCTCAGTCCCAGCTGTGCCTGAGACCAGGCTCACCCTTGACCTTTGAGCACCCCCAGCCCAGGGTCACCATTTACTCGGAGAAGCTCCTGCCTCAAAGGGACAGTCACACCACCGCCCACCAACCCGACAGGCACAGCAGGAGGGAAGCAGCAGCCCCGAGCCTGCGGGGGCAGGGGGCACGTCCCCTGAGGCAGCCCCCTCCTACCACCGCGTCCAGCCCCGGGGTTCCCATCCGCACAGGGGCCTTTTCCTCTCCATCGCCCCAATTTACAAGCTCCCCATCGGGCGGGCCTGCGGCGCCTCTTTAAAATTCAGCCAAGTGTCTTCTACTGACGGCCCCTGGGAATTTCTTCAAGACAGTTTCAGCGTCTAAAAAAGTAACAGAAACCCCCCCAGGTCTCATGATGAAAGCTGACAAAGACTTCCTGGTCCAATAGGCTTTTGCTCAAAAAAAAAAAAAAAAAAAAATTATTTTTACGGTCTTTTTCCACGAGCCCTGCACGAGGGCGTGAGGAAGCCCGGGTCTGTCCTCCCTGCACTTGATGCTCAAGCTTCGCTTCTCTTCTTGGGCTCAGGCGCCTGGACCCCCTCTGACCGCGGCTTCCCCAAGCCCGGCACCGAGCCAGGGGCCGGGTCTGCAGCGACTGCCCGCCTGAACCCTCGTCCTGTGACCCCGCCTGTGCCCTGGGGGGCCCCCCCACGCGAGCGCCACGCTGCCGGGCCCCCGCGAGAACCCGCCCAGCTCACCCCCGGCCGAAGCGCCCAGATCCGGCCCCGAGATCCACGCCCCCGGCCCCCGAGACCCGCGCCCCGGCCCCGGAGACCCGCGCCCCGGCCCCCGAGACCCGCGCCCCGGCCCCGGAGATCCGCGCCCCGGTCCCCGGGACCCGCGCCCCGGCCCCCGAGACCAACGCCCCGGCCCCCGGGACCCGCGCCCCGGCCCCCGAGACCCGCGCCCCGGCCCCCGAGACCCGCGCGGGGAGCACGCACGGCGGTCACGTGCCGGCTCCGGAAGCGCCGGCTGCTTCCCCGGACGCCCCGTCGGGGACGAGGGACTTGCCGCTCAGCGTCCTGAGGTGCAGCAGCAGCAGGAGCTCCCGCACAGGGCGGTGGGGCGTCTCGGCCACGCCGGGGTCGGGCCGGCTCCACGCGCCGCACCGCACGGCCGGCAGGACGCGCCGCTGGGCCCTGAGGCGGAGCCCGGGCAACCCGGGGCCGCGCCTCCTTCGGGAGCCATGTCCGAGCTGCAGCGCCGCCCGCATGGGAGCAGCAGCACGCACGCCGGGACGCAGCACGTGCGCCGTGGGTGACGCAGCACGCGCTCCGGGACGCAGCACGTGTGCCGTGGGTGACGCAGCCCGTACACCGCTAGTGACGCAGCACGCACGCCGGGACACAGCACGCGCTCCGGGACGCAGCACGTGTGCCGTGGGTGACGCAGCACGCACGCCGGGACGCAGCACGCACGCCGGGACGCAGCACGCGCTCCGGGACGCAGCACGCGCTCCGGGACGCAGCACGTGCGCCGTGGGTGACGCAGCACGCACGCCAGAACGCAGCCCGTGCGCCGCGGGCCACGCAGCTGCTCGGCCACGTCCGGCCGCGGCGGCCGCTGGCGGAGGCCCGGCGCGGCCTGTGGGAGACGCGGGGGCGGCGGGCGCTGTCCAGGCGGGACGCCGTTTTAATTAAATCTGACGGACGCGCGCTCAGCAACACCCGGCTCGCTGCTGCCACAGCCGCGTCCGTGGGCGGGGAGACGCGGACCCTGCTCGTCTCCGCCCGGTGACGTGACGCGCGCTTTCTGCGAAGCCGGGCCCGGGACACTGGGCGGCGGCGACTCGGGCCCCGCAGGCCCGCTGGGGAGGAAAGCGGGAAGCGCGCGGCAGCCCGGCCACAGCCCGCCGGCCCGGCCCCGCCGTGACCGGGCCCCGCTGCCCCCCGCGCGCCCGCCGCCCACGGCCTCGGAGCTGAGCGGTGGCGAGCCCCGCGGATCCACGCCGCCCCGGAGCCGCCAGCACAGCGGCGCTCAGGGCCCACGCGGGGCCCCGGGCGGCCCCGGCTCCCCGACAGCCCCGCGCCCTCCCCGCCGGCACCGGGCCACGGCCGGCCTGCGGGGTCGGGGGCCGGGCAGAAGGGACTCGGCACGGGGCGGTCACCCGTGGTCACGCGGGGAAGCCGCCCCGGGAAGGTGCCCCCACCGAGGGCCTGAGGCTCCCCGCCGCCAGCCGTGTGGCCGGATCCCACAGGGGCTGAGCCAGAGCCCCCCAGCCCCCCAGCCCCGCGAGGCCGCTGTCGTGCTTGCAGCCCCCGGGAAGCGTGTGCAACGGGACTGTGAACGCTGCTGCCTGACACACTACGTGCGGGGCCGAGTGATGGAGCCGCAGACCCTCACGAGGGAAACGACGCTTCCACGCGGAAATTCCAGGTCCTTCGGCTCCTGCAACTCCTGAAGCACCTGCCCCGAGGGCCATCGGTGCACAGGGTCCTGTGCAGGCCCCACGGCTGGCTGCCCGCCTGCTGCCACCATCGCAACCGTGTGACAGTGACACTAAAACAACCCGCAGCTAACGTAGCAACGGTGTGACCCTGCAGCGCGGCAACGTCCTGCGCCGTGACACTCACGCTACGGCACTAACACCTCAGCACTGTGACGCTGCGACACACATCTCGAAAGCCCCATTTTCAACGAACTTCGTTTCCTCAGCTGCCATTGCATTTTCTGGAAAATTCCAGGCTTTGTAACAAAGCTTCACCACCCTGTTTGTGTCCAAGTCCTCTTACAGAACATTTGCCCCTTTTTTTCATAAACACAGTAAATAAGGAGCTAATACGGAAGTGAAAGGACAAGTGTCCTGCAGGTGTGACGAGAACCGCCAGTGGGGAGAAGCAGCCGGGCAGTGAAGAGTAACAAGTCAGCCCCTAAGAGAAGCGGGTCTGACAAGGGGCTGCACCGACGACAACTCTAGAACCCACACTTCCCTTTCCTACATGTCACGGCCGGGAAAGGGGACCTGACGGGGAGGCTGCAGGGCCCCCCGGGCTCTGTGCACGGGTAACTGCAGAGTCAGTGAGGAAATAACTGCAAACCCACCTCAGCGCAGGGGTGGGGTGGGGAAGGACCACACCCAGTGTCTCATCTCAGCAGGTGCAGTTCTGTCCTCAGCGACGCCTCTGCACAGCAGAGCGGACACGTGAGCCCCGGTTCCGCGCTCTGCCCTTTGGCCGCGGGATCTGTAATTCATCGGCGAGCGTGAAAGACCCGGAGTTGATCTTCAAGACGACGCTTGGGGTAAGTGGGCCTGAAACTCATGAGGAAAGGATGATCCCTGGGTTCTGCCCACTGAGCGCCATGGTCCAAAACCCTCAATATGACACAAAATTCCAGTCCTCTATGCAAGCTCCCGGGGATTTCTCAAGCAATACCATCACATGGACAACTAGAAAGAACCATTGCTGCAAGAGTGGAGCTGTTCTCAGTATGATGTACCGTCTCTCCGTCTCTCCCTGTAAGTGTGTGTGCTCTTCAGCATAATCCTCCAGGGTGACCTGAGGGGTAGACAGTCAGTCTTTACAGAAGCAGCTCAGACATGAGTGAATGTAGACCAGGTCCCTCAGCTGGTGAACGGTGAATCTGGACGTACCTGACTTGAGTCTTAACCACTAAGTTTTATTCCATCAGTAACTCAAGCTAAAGTTTAAGGGCAGCCCCAAATCTTCCCAATCAACATATTCAACTACAAACTTACTGCTGTTCATCTAAACAGAAGTACAGTTATGAGTTATATCAGTGTTGCTCACACAGACCAATGAACCTCACACGTGGGTGGGGCAGGTGTGAGAAGTACAATGATGATAAAGGATTTTGGAAGCAATAAATCAAGTTCAGGGACGTGGCTCCTACAAGAACCAACAGAAAACCAGGGTGTGCCAGCGCCGGCCCTGAGAAAGGAGGAAAGAAGGGGGCCTCCCCATGGGACCCCAAAGCACAGTCAATGGAAACCCAAGGTCACGTTCCTCCCCCTCAGACTGAAGAGTGGAGGAGGCTGGGCCGTGGGACCAAAGCGAACCTTCGATGGAAGGAAACTTTCAGAGGAAATGACTGAAGCTTCTTGGTGAGAAAGGTCTCGTTCCAGTGCTCTCTTGAAGTTCTGATTTCCATCTTAAGTTTACACAAATACAAGTCACCGTGGTTTCAAAGGGTCTCGTCGCTCACTTGGGGGGAGGGAGCTCAGCTTGGTTTTCTTCAATGAAGCTTCCAGGCCTTTGGAGTTGCTTTTCTCATCTGGGGGGAGAGCTGAAGCCCTGAGACGCTCTGGTGCTGTCCCCCACAGACGGCTGCGAGGGAAAGAGGGACGCCGGGGTTAGAGACCCTGTGGAGATGTGTGCAGTCACCACATTAAAGAGATGACTGGGTTTTGATCGTTCATCAGGGGCTCCGGGTACCAAGCAGAAGGCCGTTCTAAACCAGCACCGCCCTGTACAACCTCTGTGATGGCGGAGACGATGCAGAGGCTCCCTGTGGGGCTGCCCTAAATGGGAGCCCCTCACCGTGGGGGCTGCTGACTTTCAATTATTCGGCTCGGCCCCCACCCCGTGTGCCCACAGTTCCCGGCATTCCCGTCCCTGATATCACCTCACAGCGTAAGCACGCTGCACAGATCCAGCCCAGGCCGGGGCTAGTGGCCTCCCTCATCCTCACGCATGGCGCTCAGCCTCTGCCCAGCGCTACCAGCCGGGCAAGCTGCCCATGGCCAAAGCCAACACTCGTGCCCAGGGATGGCCGACCCCCCCCTGAGGACACAGGTCACCCTCATGAGTGACGTCAGTCAGAGCCATCTCCTCTCCCACCGCACGTGGAGGCTGGGGATGGAGGGAGGAGGGAAAACAGTGAAAGAGCCTGAGGTTTCAGGCAGGGCAGGAGCTCCCAGCACAGTGCTCACTGTGCTGTGCGTACTTGTCTCCCGCGGCTGTGGCTCCGTGGGGAGAGCTGGGGGTCCACACATGACTTTATGAAGCTGTGCGACCTCCATACTGACGATGACGAAAATGGCATGGGTTCCAACGTGCGCTCCAGGCAGAGAACCGCTGACCGATCTCTCACAGGTGAGAAACTTCACCAGAGTCAGACGTGGCTGGAGGCAAACTGCACACAATGGGGGGCTGGAGGGTGACACACGGGAGTGTGAGCCATGTGTGCCAATGCAGCAACGCCTGCCTGTGACTGAAACACGCAGGCATGCGAGCCGGTGACATCGGGTGACACGGGGCTTCTCTGGGCTGCTCTTCGGGGCACAGAGTGGGGCAGCTTCCAGCCCGTTCAATTTCCACAGCACCGCCTCCAACCGCGGGAATCAAGTCCCCTGACCACCAGCCACCTCAAGGAGCACTCCGTTTTCTGGAAACGCTCGTCAATGGGGTGTCCTCCCTGAAAATATACATTTGTTGCTATTTTCCCTAATGAGACAGACTAATCCCAGGACGCAGGTGTTCCACTTCAGCCCGTTGGAAACACCTGTGGGGACGCTGCCTCTAACATCAGTTATGTGGGCAGCGCACAATTGGATCAGCCTGTCTGAAACCGAGCCAAAGTCTGCAAAATAATAGCTCAATTAAAGCCTGTTTTGCTTTCATTTGTCTTGGATTTTCCCCGAGTGTGATACTGTTGCAAATAACCAAGCAAACCAATTCCTTTCGAAATGAGAGATTTAGGTATATTTTCCATCTTCCCTTCAAGCTTATTTAATAATCTACTCCATCTTTACTACGCCTCACTAAACCATAATCTTGACACCAAATACGTTTTTGTATTTTGTTTAGTCTCCTTTAATTTTCCACACTTAGGAATTAAAGTTCTGTGCCATTAACATTACACCGTAAACAGGTCAGTGGGCGTACGAGACACACACACAGCATCAGGCAGTCAGACCGCCCGGCAGGTGTGTTCTGTCTCTCAGTCCACACTTAGCAAGATGTGCATCACGGGTCCAGGGACGGTTCTGGTGAGACCAGCTCGGCCTGTTCGTGGAGCGTCCCCAGGGCTGTGGGGACCCGAGCCCAGAGAGCAGCCTGCACTATGGGACTTGCACACCTCCTTCCACTTCTGGGATGAATAACAACCCCTCGTGCTGTCAAATGAGAACGCGGATGCGATTTCACTGGCATGAACAGCAGCTCCATTAGGTCTGACGTCTGCGTGGCAAGCCAGGGAGAGCCCAGCGCGTGGGTCCTGGGGGCCAGGGGCCAGGGACCAGCCACAGGGGCCGATGCACAGGCAGCTGAGACAGCAACGCAGAGAAGGAGGTACGGGAAGACTCAGCCCGGCACGCGGCTTCTGCTTTGCTTCTGAAGACAGACTGACACGTTTCCTGGGAATTAAACCCAACTGGGTCCCCAGGGCCTCCTGTCTGAAGGGCAGATGACGGAATGAGCCACGTCTGCCATCCGGGTTCGGGGGACGTGGCAGAGGGGACGAGCGTGGACCACGGGCAGCGTGACCTGCCTGCCAAGCCCACCACTTAGGGACCCAGAAGTGGCACTTCCAGTGAGTTCGGGGGGAACAGCGACGAGGAGACCACGGGCCTCGGTCTCCCGTTTGCCGGGTAGCAGCCTGAACCTCAGTGCGCATGGCCAGGCGGTCACCGGAGGGTCAAAACGGGGTGCGTTCTCTTTAAAATGTTGAAAGCGACTAAATATGACAACCATCTGATGTATGAAAATTATTCACAACCAAAAACAGACAGTCTGGAAATAGCTGGGATGACTTCATTTAGACAGAATTACCCAAATCTGTTTCTAATACACACAGTGCACATCATAAATTTTTACTACATGACAAGGAAAACAAACCGAGTAAAGGTCCCCATCTTTTGTTGCACAAGCATGCGACGGCCCTGCTGTGTTTGTGATGCTTTGCTCATGATGGCACAGCTCGGCCAAGGGCCCAGACACCCCAAAACAGTCTCGGCGGCGCGCACCGTCCCGGAGGCGCGCACGTCACGGCGGCGCAGTGTCCCAGAGGCGCGCACGTCACGGCGGCGCAGTGTCCCAGAGGCGCGCACGTCACGGCGGCGTGCACCGTCCCAGAGGCGCGCACGTCACGGCGGCGCAGTGTCCCGGAGGCGCGCACGTCGCGGCGGCGCAGTGTCCCGGAGGCGCGCACGTCGCTGCGGCGCAGTGTCCCGGAGGCGCGCACGTCACGGCGGCGCAGTGTCCCGGAGGCGCGCACGTCGCGGCGGCGCAGTGTCCCGGAGGCGCGCACGTCGCGGCGGCGCAGTGTCCCGGAGGCGCGCACGTCGCGGCGGCGCAGTGTCCCGGGGGCGCGCACGTCGCGGCGGCGCAGTGTCCCGGGGGCGCGCACGTCGCGGCGGCGCAGTGTCCCGGGGGCGCGCACGTCGCGGCGGCGCAGTGTCCCGGGGGCGCGCACGTCGCGGCGGCGCAGTGTCCCGG
>PVKE010034617.1:0-17306 GCA_004027555.1 Craseonycteris thonglongyai
TCAGTGCATAGTTATTTCTATTTTACTTTTTGACAGATAGAGAGAGAGACAGAGACAGAGACAGTTAGAGAACCGAACTGTGGGAACTCCCCAGTTCAGCATGTGGGTCCTGCCTGGGCCGGAGCCGGGATTCGATCCTCGGTCCTCATGGCCTCAAAGCGAGCGCTCAACCCGCTGAGCCGTCCCGGCTTTCCCCCTTAATCCACTTTGAGTTAATCTTGGCATGTGGTGACAGTTCACAGTCCAAATTCATTCTTTTGCATGTGATTTTCCAATTTTCCCAGCACCATTTACTGAAGAGACTTTCTTTTGTGTATTTTTGCTCCTTTCTCAAAGATAATCTGTCCATATATTTGTGGGTTTATTTCTGGGTTTTTTACTCTGTTTCATTGGTCTTTATGTCTGTTTCTCTACCAATACCAAGGTATTTTGATTATTGATGCTTTGTAATAAAGACTGAGTTCAGGGAGTGTGATGCCTCCAGCCTTATATTTTTTTCGGAGGATTGCTTTGGTGATTGGGGCCTTTTGTGGTTTCATTTGAATCTGATAATTTTTAAATCTATGTCTTGAAAGATTGTCTTTGGGAATTTGATGGGAATTGCATTAAATCTGTATATTACTTTGGGTAATATACAGATTACCCAAATGGCCCAAATTACCCAAATTACCCAGATGGCCATTTTAACTATCTTGATTCTTCCAATCCATGAACATGGAATAGCCTTCCATTTCTTTGTTATCTTCTTCAGTTTCTTTTAATAGTGTCTTACACTTTTTCATATATAAGTCTTTCAAGTTTTTTGTTAAGTTAATCCTAAATATTATATTTTTGTTTTGATCGCAAACAGTACCATTTTTCTCATTTCTTTTTCTGAAGTTTCATTGTATATGAGATGCTGTGGATTTTTGTACATTGATTTTCTATCCTGCCCCTTTACGGTATTCACTTATTATTTCTAACAGTTTTCTGGTGGAGTCTTTAGGATTTTCTATATAAAGGATCATGTCATCTGCAAAAAGTGATGACTTAACTTTTTCATTTCCAATTTGGATGTCTTTTATTTCTTTTTCCTGCCTAATGGCTCTGGCTAGAATTTCCAGCACTATGTTGAATAGCAGTGGTGACGGGATATCCCTGTCACATTCCTGATTTTAGAAGAAAAGATTTCAGTTTTTCCCAGTTCAGTATGACATCCGCTAAGGGTTTCTCATATATGGCCGTTATTATGTTGAAGTATTTTCCATCTATATCCATTTAATTGTTTTGATCATAAATGGATGTTGTATCTTGTCAAATGCTTTTTCAGCATCAATTGATATTTTATGTGGTGTATCACATTGATTGATTTGCATATGTTGAACCATCCTTGTGCCCCTGGGATGAATCCCACTTGATCGTGATGTATAATCTATTTAATGCATTGTTGTATTCCAGTAGCTAGTATTTTGTTTAGGATTTTTGCATTGCTGTTCGTGAGAGATATTGGTCTATAGTTTTCTTTTTTGTGACGTTCTTGACAGACTTTGGTATTAGGGTAATGTTGGCCTCATAGAATGAGTTAGGAAGTAATGCCTCTTCTTCAATTTTTTTGGAATAGTTTGAGAAGGATAGGTGTTAATTCCTCTTTGAATGCCTGGTAAAACTCATTAGTGAGACCATCTGGTCCTGGCCTCTTGCTTTTTGGAAGGTTTTGGATGATTGTTTCAATTTCCTTACTGTTGATTGTTTTGTTTAGGTTATCCAGTTCTTCTTGATTCAGTCTAGGTAGACTATATGTTTCTAAAAACTTGTACTTTTCTCCTAGGTGGCATTTAGCCCTTCATAGTATTTTTGTATGATCCTTCGTATTTCTGAGGTATCAGTTGTAATTTTTCCTCTTTCATTTCTAATTCAGATTATTTGTGTGTTTTCTTTTTCCCTTGGTGAACCTAACCAGACATTTGTCAATTTTAATTAATGTTTTCAAAGAACCAGCTCTTTGTTGCATTAATTTTTTCTGTTTTTTTTTTAATTTATTTTTTTAATTTAATTTAATTTTGCTTTAATTTTTATTATTTTCTTTCTTCATCTGTCTTTGGATGTTTTTTCTTCTATTTCTGGTTCTTGAAGATGCGATATTAGGTTGTTTTCTTGTGATTTTTCTTGTTTATTGAGAAAGGCCTGTAGTGATATAAATTTTCCTCTTATTACTGCTTTTGCTGCATCCCAGTAATTTTGGTATGTTGTGTTTTCATTGTCATTTGTTTCTATGTATTTTTTAATCTCTTCGTTTATTTCTTCTTTGATCCAGTCATTTTTTAAAATAACATGTTGCTTATTCTCCATGTATATGTGTTTTTCCTGCTTTCTTTTTGCAGTTGATCTGAAAAAAAAATGGTTGTTTTTTTTTTTTTCAAAGCTTTGTTATTGGAGAATACACTTGGTATGATTTTGATCTTCTTAAATTTGTGGAAGCTAGCTTTGTGTCCCAGCATGTGGTCTATCCTTGGAAACATTCCATATGCATCAGAAAAGAATGTATAGTCCTGTGTTTTAGGATGAAGTGTCCTATAGATGTCACTTATGTTCAGTTGCTGTAATGTATCACTTAAAGCTGATATTTATTTATTTATTTATTTTCTGTTTAGACGATTGTATCCATGGCTGTCAATGGGGTTTTTAAGTCTCCTACTATAATTGTGTTTTTGTCAGTTTCTCCTTTTAGATCTGTTAGTAGTTGCTTTGTAAATTTTGGTGCTTCTTGGTTGGGGCATATATATTAATAAGTGTAATATCTTCTTGTATTGTCCCCTTTATCATTATGAAATGTTTATTTTTGTGTCTTATTATCTTTTTGATCCTGAAGTTTGCTTTGTCAGATATAAGTCTGGCTACACCAGCTTTTCTCTGGGTGCCATTTGCTTGGAGTATTTTTTCCACCCTTTCACATGAGTCTTTGTCCTTGTGGCTGAGGTATGTCTCTTGTAGAGAGCATAAGGTTGGTTTTTGTTCTTTAATCCAGTTTGCTACTTTGTGTCTTTTTATTGATGAGTTCAGTCCATTTACATTTAGGGTGATGATTGATATATGAAGATTTTTTACAGCCATTTTATCTTTTGTTATCTGCTAGCTTTTTTTCTTTATTGCTTCTTTGCTTTTTTCTTCCCATTGATTATTTTAGTTTGATGGTGTTTGTGACTGGTTGTTGTGTTTTTTTTTTCTCTTCTTTTATTGTTATGTGTCCCAGGTCTACATTTCTTTTCCAGTGGTTACCATGAATTGTGTATAAAAGGAAAGTTTCATATATACAGTTGTTCCTTAGGGATGTTTCTTATTTATTCTCTTTGGAAACTTAAGTTTTTACTTCCTCCCCTTTTCATATTTTTGTTGTTCCAGTTTAACCCTATTTATTTTTACTTTTTGTTTTAGGTCCAATTGTCTCCTTCAGTATTTCTTTAAATGCTGGCCTTGTGCTGGAGAATTCCTTCAGTTTTTGTATGTCTGAAAAGGTCTTTATTCCTCCCTCATATCTAAAGGATAACTGTAGCAGTACAGGATTCTCAGCTGGTAATTTTTCTCCTTTAATATTTTGAATACTTTGTTCCATTCCCTTCTGGCTTGTAGAGCTTCTGTTGAGAAATCTGATGATATTCTGATGGGCTTTCCTTTATAGATTATGGTGTTCTTTTTTTCTGACTGCCTTGAGGATTCTTTCTTTGTTTTTGACCTTTGATATCTTCAGTATAATGCGCCTTGGAGAAGGTGTGTTAGAATTCAAGTAGCTAGGGTTTCTGTTTCCATCTTGGATTTGAGGTTCCAGTTCTTGCCAAAGATTTGGGATGTTCTCATCTACTGTTTGTCTGAGTAAATGCTCTGTTCCTATCTCGTCCTCTGCGCCCTCTGGAATACCTATTATTCTTATATATATATATATATTTTTTTTTTTTTAACGATATCATATAGTTCTGATGGAATGGAATCAGATAGTTCTCATAGATAGCTTTCATTTCTTTTAGCGTAGGCCTTTCTTCTTCCTTCTGTGACATTTCCAAATTTTTGTCTTCAGTTTCATTAATTTTTTCCTCCATCTTGTCAGTTCTTCTTCCTGTGCTAGCTATTTCATCTTTCATTTCTTTTATTGTGTTGATCTCCAGAATTTCTATTTTTATCATTTTCTTAGATTCAGTTTCCTTTCTGAGATCACTTAGCTTCTTCTGGTGTACTCTGCCAGTTTTCTTTGATCTCTTTGAGTGTTTCATAATTGCAGCCTTGAATTCTCTGTTATTTAGCTCATAGAATTCCATATCTTCAAGTTTCTTTTCTGGAGATTTTTCTCTTTCTTTCTGAGCTCCTTTGTTTAAAGAGGTATTAATTACTATTGGAACGTTTCATTTCTTGGACATGAGGACTTTTCCCCTGGTAGATGTGAAGGTATATTTCTTTTACGTCCTAGCTGGTGTTAGTGTCTTATAATATTTTCTGTTGTTTATTTGGTTTTCTCACAGTGGTAGACTTGGTAGAAGATGGGCTTCTCTTTGACTCAGACATCCTGGTCTCTGTATGCCTCTTTGGGAAGGTATGGTCGGCGATAATATTCTATGCCTCCGGGATCCCACTGCTATCAGAGACTGCCATACCTAGATCCCTCTGCTGGCTTCAGTGGGACAGGTCGGGGCGGGGTTGGTTGGGAAAGGCACAGGTCTGTTTGCATCACAGGGTAATGGCGGTTTCCCTCTACTGGCTCCAGTGGGAATAGTGGGGTCGGGGTTTGTTGAGAAAGACATAGGTCTGATTGTATCACAGGGTAATGGCAGCTTCCCAGCAGCAGCTCACTGAAGGCCCACTGTCGGTGAGGCCTGAGGGGCAAGCCCTGGGAGACAGTAAGGGGATGCAGCCAGGCTCTGTGTTCAAGGCCACGCAGTGCTCGGGTTGGGGCCCCACCTCACTGAGGGCCACTCTGCGCCTCAGCCGCCAACACTCCCGGTGTAGGCACTCCAGCTACTGGAACAGCCACCTCCGACTCCAGTTGGCCTCACACTCCACGGGCCCCCAGCTCTAGCCGCCCGACTCAAGCACCGGCAGCCTGATCTTCACTCTGGTCCCCCGTACCGACCTCCAGCTGCTGCTGGGGCCTCACTCCAACCTCCTGCACTGCACTCTGGCCACCCTCCCCTTGCCCCGGCTGCGCCCCTGCACTTCCACCGGGGCCTCTCGCCACCATCAGCCGCGCCCACTTTTCCCATCCACCCTGCGCTCTGGCTGCCTCACCTCAGCCTCTGTTCATTCCAGGCCTCCCACCCACCCATAGTCGTTCTTCCCTTGGACCCGCACTCCCGTGCTCCCACCTCAGTCAGTCTCTCTGACCTGGACTCAGGTCAGCCTCTGGGTTGGTCACTGGGTGGGTCTCCACACAGCTCCCTTTTTTTCTCTCTCACTAGCGTCTGTTTAGGTATTTACTCAGCTGAGGCTATGTGTTGCTTAGGGATTCTCTGGTCGGGTTTCAGTTGTTTAAATTGTCTTTCCAGCAGAGGTCTCAAGAGTTCCTCTCACGCTGCCATCTTTATGATGTCTGGATTTCATCTTTTCTTACTGCTGAGTAGTATTCCACAGAGTAAATGTACCGCAACTTCTTTATCCCGTCATCTATCAAAGGACACTTTGGTTGTTTCCATGACTTGACCACCATGAACAGTGCTGCCATGAACATTGGGGTACATATATCTTTGCCAATTAAGGTTTTCAATTTTGGGAGGGTAGATACCCAGAAGAGGGATTATTGGATCATATGGCAATTCCATTCCTAAGTTTTTGAAGAATCTTCATACTGTCTTCCATAGTGGTTGCACCTGTTTACATTCCCAACAACAGTGTATGAGGGTTCTTTTTTCTCCACAGCCTCTCCAGCACTTGTTATTCATTGTCTTGTTGAGTATAGCCATTCTAACAGGTGTGAGGTGGTATCTCATTGTGGTTTTAAGTTGCATCTCCCTAATTGCTAGTGATGTTGACCACTTTTTCATATATGTGTTGGCTGTATGTCTTCATGGGAGAATTGTCTTTTTAGGTCTTCTGCCCATTTTTTAATTGGATCATTTGTTGTTGAGTTATATGAATTCTTTGTGTATTCTAGATATTAGCCACTTATCAGAGGCATTGTTTGCAAATATTTTCTCCTGTTCAATTAGTTTTCTTTTTACTTTATTGACAGTTTTCTTTGCTGTGCAGAAGCTTTTTAGTTTGATATAGTCCCATTCATTTATTTTTGCTTTTACTTCCCTTGTCTTTGGGGTCAAGTTCATAAAGTGCTCGTTGAACCCAAGGTCTATACTCTCTGATACTCTTCTATGCAGTTAATTGTTTCAGGTCTTATGTGGAGATCTTTATTTCACTTTGAGTTAATTTTGGTATATGATGACAGTTCACATTGCAACTTTATTCTTTTGCATGTGGTTTTCCACTTTTCCCAGCACCATTTACTGAAGAGGCTTTCTTTTCCCCATTGTGTACTTTTTGCTCCTTTGTCAATGATAATCTGTCCATATATTTGTGGGTTTATGTCTGGGCTTTTAATTCTGTTCCATTGCTCTGTAGGTCTATTTTTCTGCCAATACCAAGCTGTTTTGATTATTGATGCTTTGTAAAATAGACTATAGTCAGAGAGTGTGATGCCTCCAGCCTTCTTCTTCTTCTTTTTTTGGAGAATTGCTTTGGCAGTTTGAGGTTATTTTGTGATTCCACATGAATCTGATTTTTTTTTTTTTCTAAATCCATTTCTTGAATGTCTCATAGAATTTTGATTTTGACAGAAAATGCATTAAATCTGTATATTGCTTTGGGTAATATGGCCATTTTAACTATGTTGATTCTTCAGATCCATGAACATGGAATATCTTTTCATTTCTTTGCATCTTCTTCCATTTCTTTTAATAGTGTCTTATAGTTTTCCATGTATAAATTCTTCAAGTTCTTTGTTAAGTTTATCCCTAAGTATTTTATTCTTTTGGTTTTGATCACAAAAGGTGTTGTTTTTCTCATTTCTTTTTCTGAAGTTTCACTGTATATAAAAATACTGTGGATTGTTGTACATTGATTTTGTATCCTGCAACTTTACTATATTTGTTTATTATTTGTAATAGATTTCTGGTTGGGTCTTTAGGGTTTTCTGTATAAAGTATCAAGTCATCTGCTTAAAGTGACATTTCAACTTCTTCATCCCCAGTGTGGATGCCCCCAATCTCATTTTTATTTCTTCTTATCATGACCTTGCTTTTTGTTATAGCAGTTTTATCATATGTGGTTATACCTGTAAACTATACAATTTGGTTTCATGCAAGCTTTATAAAGTGGAGTCATAGTGTATGCTTTCTTTTGCAGTACTTTTTCACTCCATATTACCCTCCTGAAGTTGGCCCATGTTGTATATCAAGTTACTTACATTCACAACTCAGTTTAATTATTGATTCTACTGTTCATGGACATTTATGATTACCTTAAAAATTAATAGTTCAGCTGTGAACATTACTCAACATGTTTTGTGGCTATGCATGTGCAAGAGTCTTCATGTGTACACCTAGAAAAATTACTGGGTCAGAGAACATGTTTATGTTCACCTTTACTAAATAGTGCAAATTTGTTTTCCCAAATAGTGTAACAATGTATGTTCTTTCTAGCAATATTTAAATGTTCTAATTTTTCCATATCCTCACCTACATTTGATAGCGATTTTTATCTGTTTGTTAGTGTGACATGATATAGGGTTTTTTTTTACTTATTAAAGAGGTTTTGTTATTTTTTAAGTGTTTCTTGATTTTAAGTTTTCTATAAAGTCCCCATTCAAGCATTTTGTAAATTTTATATTTGGTAGTTTCTTTTGAAAAAGTAGCTGTAGGATTTCCTGTCCTATTCTAGATATTAATCCATTGCCAGTTACATGTTTTACTATACCTTTTTCTCATTTTGTGGTTTCTGTTATTCTGTTTGTAGTGTCTTAATGAATTGGCATTTTCAATTTTGTGTCCCATTCACCTTTCTATACCCTCAATCTCAAGATCATGAAAAACTAGCCTGTATTTTTTTCCAAAAGTCCAATGGAACTTTTTGCATTTCACATTTAAATTGATAGTATACCTGCTATCGATCTTTGTGTAAGGTGAGAATTAATAGTTCAGTTTTTTTATTACCTCCTTGATCAATTGTTTTAGCACCATATTTTGAAAAGTCTCATTTTTGTCACCTGATCTGAAATATTAACTTTGTTATAAGTTAAATTTTCATATATTTGTGCTCTGTATCATGTGTCAATTCACGGATCCCTGTGATAACACTACCCTGTCTTACTGTAAATTTATACTTCTTGATCTAGTAAGATAAGTTCCTTCAACTTATATTTCAGGAATTTCTTGACTATTTTTGGACCATTAGACTAATATATAGTAGACTCTCAGTAACCGGCACCCATGGGGATTGGTAGATACCATAAATGTAGTTTCTGGTTGCTTGAGGTTACTATTAAAAATAGGCCTAATAATATACCTCATAGTATACTCATAATACCATCCCATGAGCTCTAAGTTGCCTTCATAGTAATATTGAAATACAGTAATTAAAAACAAAGATAAAAACAGTCAACTTAATGTAACAGTTTTATTATAAAAACAGTTTTGTGAATGCAGCGTGTAATTTTAGTTAAATGGCAGTCAAACTTTTCAACTTAATGATCTTCACTAACAATTTTTTTAACTTCAAGTAACTTGAAAAATACACACACATATACACTTAAAACTGTATAGCAGGGGTAGAGAGTTTACTGGGTAGACATCACATCAGGATCATCAGGATCTAATGTTGTAGCTAGGACATAATCAGGAGAAGTGGATGTGGATGGTTGTAGATGATGCTGTACTGGCAAACATGTGCAGCTGCTTTCCCCCGCCCGCCCCCTTTTTTTTCTAAAGATTTATTGTTTGGGAAAAGGTGAGGGAGAGAGAAAGAATAGGGGAGGGCCCAGGGCAGTTTCTGTAGTTGCACATCACTAGTTGTGACATAGTTTTATTCCACACAGGTGGATGGGAGGCTGCATGGGATAGAAACAAACTGGGGGCCTCCCTCATGGGAGGGGAGAATCTTTGCTGCTATCCTGGCATTACCAGTTGCACCACAATTGAGCATGTGGGTTTGAATAGGCTGGGGCTGGGACTTGATCCCTGGACCTCACAGTTGCAAAGCAAGCTCTCAACCCGCTGTGCTATCCTGGCATCCCTGTGTGCAGCTTTCTTGAAAACTGAAATGAGTATCAGCTTGCTTTGAGGCCCTATACCTCTCACTCAGTCAAATTTTGCATGATGTGCAGCTGCAATACATGCTGAGCAGTGAAAAAGAGTTACTGTTCTGTAAAAGCTGTTAGCTTCAAATGCTACAGTAACTCTCTGCTAGGTTACATTTTTCAACTCACACCCATCATCATCACTTTCTCCTTCCTCTGCAACATTCATTTCTCCATGGTTCAAAACAGTTTCTGTGTCTTCTGTATTAAGTGTGTGAGTAGCTAGAATAGTGTCATCCACAGGAAGCCAGCCATTGAGTTCGTCTTGAGACATACACATTTTGTCATTAGCAGAGTCAACTAACACAGATTTCATCATGAGCTCCACTACTGGCAGCGGCACCATTGACTGGAAACCCCACAAAGTCAACGGAGGAGGAGGAGGATTCCACACACCACAGCTAGCTCCAACTTTCTCCAACATTTCCATTATGTTCCACTCCTCACGAAATCCAAAGCACAATTGTCCCATCAAAATTAATCATTTTTCACATGAAGTCACACCTGTGAATCAATGTTACATTCTTTATTACTCTCTGATTCATTGGTTGAATCAGACTTGTGATGTTAGCTGGAAGATAACATGAAAATGTTGCCATTAGTGAGCTCTTCTGCAGGGGAATATATGCAACAGTTATTCAGGAACAATGAAACTTTACTAGTCTCTGGCATACCTTTCTTTCATAAATTTTCTTTTTAAAGATTTGTTTTTACTGTTTTTGACACAGAGAGAGACACTCTCAGAGACAGAGAGAAGGGGAAGGGCCCAGAGCAGTCTCCATAATTGCACATCATTGGCTTTTCCACATAGTTTCATTCCACAGGTGGGCGCGGGGCTGCGCAGGGTTGGAACTGTGCCGGGGTTTCACCCTGGTGAGAATCGAACTGGGGGAACTCCCCAGTTCAGCATATGGGTCCGCAAGAGCTGGGACCAAGATTCAATCCTCGGTCCCCAGGTCTGTAAAGCAAGTGCTTAACCCACTGAGCCATCCCGATTTCCCCATAAATTTTCTTTTAACACTGGGATCAAACAAATAATGAAACCACTTGGTAAAAATTTTTGTATCCATCCAACTGTTACTCTGTACATGGTAACCTACAGGGAGGTTAGTTATGCCTTTAAATCACGTTAGTTTATTAAATTTGCCGATCACACACTTTATGATGTCCTGCTACATTTGCAAAAATAAGCAGTTACCATATATGCTTTTTATTTGGCTTGAACCTGTGAGCTACCTTCTTCTCATTACCACCAGCTAAAGTAGAATTAGGCAGACACTTCCACATTAATACAGTCTTATCTGCATTATAAATCTACTCTGGGGTCAAGCCATTTTCTGCAACCAATTCACTAAGCGTATCCCAAAATGAAGCTACAGCCTCCAAATCATCCAATTTCTGCTCACCTGACAAGTCCAGTTTATGGATGCTGTAACAAACCTTGAATCAAGTAAGTCCACCACTTGAAACTGTACAATAACATTCACTGTTTATTTTCTCATTGAATTCTCTCACATTTTTCCAGCAACATGAGTCAAGAAATAAAACTACTTTCAGAACTTTTCAGGGAAAACCACCCATTTAGGGCCTGGTCAAGCTCTTTCATTTTGGTGTATGAGGAGTACGATGCTTTTACACACTCCTGTCACTCTCTGACATAACATAAAACTCCTTTATCTTCTGAAACAGCCTTAATAAGGTTGTTGATGAACCAACATTAAATTCCTCCATGAGCACTGTATGACTCTCACCTTTCTCAAGACTCTTACATATTTCTGTCTTTTTCTTGAGGGTAAGCACTATGCATTTACCTTGCTTGGGACCTGTTTCAGCATACTTGGGCTTGGGTGAGAACACAAAATTTGCATAATAATAGATCCCAACTGACCAGTATGTCTACACATGGTCAACTGATGGACATGGGAGTCAAATGTGCATGAAGTATGAGCTTACTCAGGGTACAGCACACAACATGCTAAGTTCAAGCTTTTCTGCTAAACATTGATGTTATTTTAATTTGTATTTAAAGTATTATTTTTTAAAATTATTTGCCAGTTGCTTAAGAGTGCCCTTGCTTGAGTTTCAGTTAACAGAGTCTACTGTACATTTTAGAATCAGCTTTAGATTTAGAATCTCAGATGACACACACACAATCCTCTTAGGACAAGGTGACCAGACGTCCCGCTTTTGGTGGGACGGTCCTGATTTTTAACAATTTGTCCTGCGTCCCGTGGCGTTTTAAAAAAGTCCCGATTTTTGGAAAGAATGCACAACAAGCTAGGGAATGGTGGGAGAATGGGAAGGGAATATACGGTTTTCGGCGGCCATGTGGCTGTTTCGCCAGGATATGAGTTTTATATTATTTTTCTTAATTTTATAATGTTAAACTTTAATAATTACAAATAATTGTTGAGAACTCATTATCAAGAACTGCTTATCAAAGTTCGCATTGTTGATCAGTTGTTAGAATTCGACCACCATTATTTGGACTTAATGAACAATGGCACTTTTTGGCATTGGCAACAACAAAAACATTTTGTAACTGTCTCTCAGATGATACACATCGTACTGCGTGCTAGTGCTAGTTAAATAAGTGATCTCAACAAATCAGCTATTCAGATAATTTAGGTAATTTATTTATTTCATAAATACATAAATTTTCCTGAATTTAGCAGACAGTACTCGTATTATTTATATTTTATAGTGGCGGCAAAAAGTCTAGCGCCGGCCTTGAAAGTGACACTTACGACTTACGTTACAGCAAATTCAGAGGAAAAATAATACAAGTTACGGTAGTAGTGTTATTATTTAGAAAGAAATATAGGATTACAATTAAAATAATTTTTAAAATATAGTTACTTTTAACAATCAATTTAATTTATAAACTAACAATAAAATATGTTCATGTAATTATGTACCTACTTACTGTGTTTTTAAGCAATATGTATATATAATAATTTATAATATAATTTTAAATTATTTTTTTTAGATTTTTAACATAATGAGTAAGAAAAGAGGATGCAAATTCAACAATGATCTAAGAAGTGAATTTCCTTTTATTAAAAAAACCAAAAGCAATTACATGGTAAAATGTGAGAAATGTAATGGTGAATTTTCTATTTCGCACAGCAGGAAGAATGATATTTTAAAGCACTTGGAGACACAGAAACATAAAAGATATTTAAATACTGCTGCATCTTCCTCCAAAATACAGTAATTTTTTTGGAAAACAACTTATGGAGACGAAAAGAAATTAGCATTAGCAGAAGGACTTATGTCTTTTCATGCTATTAATCACAATCATTCCTTCAGATCTATGGACTGTACATCACAAGTTGTCAAAAAGTTATTCAACAAAAAATTTGCCTGTGCTAGAACAAAATCCGAGGCAATTGTGTGTAATGTACTTTTCCCATATGCATTTTCAGAATTAAACAAAAATCTAGAAAAAATTAATTTTATATCCATATATTCTGATGCTTCTAGTCATAAGGATATAAAGTTATTTCCAACCATTATTAGATTTTTTGATTCAAAAATTGGAATAAAAATTAGAATTTTAGATTTTGTTTTTTTGCCCGGTGAAACTTCTGAAATAATTTTCAGTTTCATTATTAATATTTTGGAAAAAAACAATTTAAAACATAAAATGATTGCATATTGTGCAGACAACACGAACGCAAATTTTGGAGGGAAAGCGAGAAGAGGTACAAATAACATTTTTAATAAATTAAACAAAAACCTTAAAACATTATTGGTGTTGGTTGTGCAGCGCACATAATACATAATGCCATTCAAACAGCTGCTGACTTGTTGCCCGTAGATGTGGAAAATATTGTTATTAAAATATATTCTTATTTCTATATATACACTGTGCGCATTGGAATACTTAAAGAATTTTGTGAAACTGCGGAAGTCGAATATCAGAAAATACTTGGATACAGTAAAACGCGCTGGTTAGCTCTTTTGCCAGCTGTCGAAAGAATTTTGAAAATATACGATCCTTTGAAATCCTACTTTCTATCACAGGATAAATGTGCTAGAATTTTAGAAGAGTTTTTTGAAAAAGAATCTTCAAAAATTTGGCTAGAGTTTGTACACAATCAAGCAGCTCTTTTTCAAAATGCTATAAAACTTATTGAAGGTGACAAAATTTCAGTAATCGAAGTAGCAAATGAAGTTAATAATTTAAAATTTCAGTGTCAAGAGCGGTTAGAAAATAATTTTCTTCCGTTAACTATCCGTAATAGTATAAGCCAGCTAGAAGAACAAGGTGCAATAAATCGTGCAAATACCATGAATCATGTTAAAAAGTTCTATAGTAACTGCATAGATGATTTAGAAGAATGGATGGTACGTTACAATGATATTGAACATTTTCATTGGGTTACATTAAAACAAGAACTTAATTGGAATGTTGTGCAAAAATCTTTTGAACATATTACTCAAAATTTCCCATATAGTAATATTTCTGAAAATGATCTTTTTAATGAGGTATCATTATTAAAAATATATATTGATAAGGAAAAGGTTAAATCTTGGGTATCAGAAGAAATCACAATAGAGAACAAATGGTTAGAAATATTTTATCATTTTGAAACAAACCATGTTCCATACAATAATGCACTAAAAATTGTGGAATACGCGCTGTCCTTACCAGGAACTAATGCTGCGACTGAACGCGTTTTTTCTACGGTAAATAAGGTGTGGACATCAGAAAAATTACAATTAAGTGTTGAGACTTTGAAAGCCATTTTATGTGTGAAATATAATTTAACAAATTCTTGTGAAAAATTTCATGACCTTTTAAACGACAGCAATCTACTAAAAAAAATTCACTCAAAATGAGAAATATACCAAAGAATAAAATAATACTATACATAATGTTTTTATGTATTATATTTGTAAACTGTACCTATGTTGAAATTAAAAAATATATATTACAATACTATTTTTGCGTTCTATGAAAATTTTTGTTGCTCCATATAGACCAAATTTTTAATCAAGAACCCCCTCCCCCTCCCCAGTCAATGGTGTCTCGCTTTACCAATGTTAAAATCTGGTCACCTTATCTTAGGATATTTTTGGAATAACATTGAATTTATAAATCAATTTGGGTAGAATAAACATGTATAGGGTATGGAGTTTCCAATCCATGAATGTTCTATTTCTTTTATTTAGGTCTTACTAAATATCTTAATAACATTGTGCAAGTTTCTCTCTGACATCTTTTGTTAGATTTATTTGTAGATATTTTATAGTTTTCAGTGGTGTTGTATTTATGAAAATTATATTTTGCTTTTTTAAATTGATTTCTGTACATTACTTAAGTTCAACGTTATTTTAATGATTCTTGTAAGTTTTCTATTGAGACAAGATAGTTAATAAGAAGTTAGGTAGTCAGGAAAATCCTCAGTAGCCATAGCAACCTTATTAAAATAAAAATGTAGTGAGCACCAAAGCCAGGTCAGCTGAACATTAGCAAAATTACAACCCATTAGCAAGATTTTGGGTGCCAGCACTTTGTAGACTTCACAGCTTTTATCTCTCTACCCTGCAGGAGGAACAGATTAATGCCCCTAGGAAGTAAATTTGCAGGAATGCTTCTAGATTGAATTAAGATTAACATATGTTTTTTTATTCCTTTACGCCAGCACAAAGACAACTCATATATAAGGAATAGCTTTAGTCTTAGCTGTGAGCATTTTGCTTGTTGATGCCCCTTCTCCTTAGAGGGCTTTGTTTTTTCTTTCAATAAAATTTGCTGCTTAACCTTTCCACTTGGGTCCGCATCCTCATCGAGTGTGTGAGACCACGAACACCGGACACACACCGCGATTCCTAGGTCACTATTATATATAGGCAATCAAGTCACTTTTAAATAAAGACAGTTTATTTTTTTCTTTGAGCCCTACTATTTTTGTTTTGTTTTGCCAGATCTGTTGGTTGGGGCCAATAGTGCTGAATAGAAGTAATGAACAAGAGTAGCATTATTTGTTTTATTGCCCCTATGTAGTAATTTCTAATAGATGACTTAGTGTACTTAAAAAGTATATACTGCAGTTCAGTGTAGTAAATGTTCTATAAATGTTAATGGACTCAAGGTTTTAATTATTCAAATCTAATATTGTCTAAACATCTTGTTTGTGTGCTTACACTATTGATATTTAGCAAAATATCTCACTTTGATTATGGAATGTCAATTTCTTAAAGTTTTTTCAAATTTTGCTTTGTTTATTTTGATGTGATGATAGTACTACAGTTTAGGTTTGCTATGTCTGTTTGGTGATTTGAACCTTTAACATTACATAGGGACCTTCTTTGTTATTTGCTTATAGTGGTTTTCTTTTGGTTACTAACCACCTCATGTATCTTTTTGTATTTTCATTCCCAACTGTTTCTGTAGCCTTATGTTTTACATGTTGTTCTTTTCAATTACATAGCTGAATTTCTTAAAAATTTGACAGTGTTTTGAATTTTACTTGAATCATTGCCTTTATATGAGTTCTAACAATTAAGTTCATGAACATGCCACTGTGTGCTTACGTTGGCAGCACTGTCCATACTACTCGATAAGGTTTCATAACCTTGGTATATCAGTGTCTCACAGCTGTGTTTGTGTTGTAGTGGTGTCTTGCTGAGTGGAGCTCATTATTGTTGTTGGGTGTTTTTGTGAGCCATCACAAACATTAAATTTTTTGTTAAACTTGGCACGAGTGGAAGTGAAATCAGCAACATGTTAGTCAAGTTGATGGGGATAACGCCATGAAGAAAATGTCACTGTGCAAATGGATTAAATGTTTTTCTGAGGGGAGAGAATATGTCCTAATGAAGAGGTCAGGGTGGCCAGTAATGAGCAGAAGTGACAAACATTGCAAAAATTCATGAAATTGGGCATCAAAATTGTCGGCTGACTGTAAGAAGCGTAGTTGACCAAGTAAACATTGGTAGAGAAACAGAAAAGTCTTTTTTTTTTTAAGATTTATTTTATTGTTTTTGATAGAGAGAGACAGAGAGAAGGAGGATGGCCCAGAGCAGTCTCCATAGTTGTACATCATCAGTTTTCAACATGGCTTCATTCCACACAGGGGGGTTGGGGGTGCTCAGGGGGGGAACAGGACTGGGGGTCTCCTGTATGGGAGGCATGCCCCCTCAAGCCAGGAGCCGAGCCAGGGAGAGGGGGCAAGAACCAAATTGAAGGCCAAAGCACAACCCAGTTCAGCATATGGCTCCATACGGGCTGGGGCTGGAACTCAAATTCCAATCCCTGGTGCTGCACAGTGAGTGCTCAACCCGCTGAGCCATTCCGACTTACCCAAAAAATCTTAACTTAAAATCTTGGCATGAGAAAGGTGTTTGTTGAAATATTCTGGAAGAAGCTTACCAATGAACAAAAGCTAAGGAGAACTGAGGTTTAACCAAGCTTGTGTTTTAAAACTTTATCTTAAAGAATTATTAGAAGCTTAGGTTGTATTTGTCAGAAGCATTACTAGCTCATGACCTCTTTAAAGTTTTCAGACCACTCAGGAAGAGTGACCTGAAAGTCCATGTGAAAACTAATTTGAGGATATTACATCTCCTGGGAGATTTTAGTCCTCCCCTATAGCAAGCTGAACGAGGCTATTTTCCTTGCATTCTTTGGTTCAGTGGGGGTAAGGTGGATTATTTCTAGTTCATCTTTAATGAACTTGATAAAAATGCAGATTTTCCAAATTAAGAATCCCCATTTAGGAAAGAACATTTTCTTCTTCTTTCTGTACTCCTGCTGCTGGAAAATTTGAAGTTAATTTCCTTGGTTAAACAAATATTCTTAAGCTGAACCAGCCTTCAGTTTTTACTTACCGGTACCTTCTGGTTTCTCATTTTCACTTTATTTTTTAGACTCTTGTATACATCTCTGTATTAATTATTTTCTCATTCAGCATATGGATGCACTAAAAAATGTTTATATTATCTTTTTTATTATATTTTATTTTATTTTATTTTATTGTTAAATTTAATG
>PVKE010034618.1:0-17306 GCA_004027555.1 Craseonycteris thonglongyai
TTTAAACATATTAAAAAATGAAGACTAGTACAATTATTATCTGTATGACCTCTATGCATTATTTATGTTGCAAATTTTTAGCTATGTTTGTGTATATAGAAACACACTGAGATAAACTATAAAATTTGTAATTATTTTTATTATGATGATTATTAAATTTATTAATATTTATTATACCTGACTAAATTAAACATAATTTATTAATATCAATTTTTATTTAGTCAATGCTCAAATTATCACCATCATTCTCAAATTCAATCTAGATATATATGTATATCCTTTGGTCTCATTTAATCAAAAACAGTTACCTGCCCCTCATGATATTGATTTGCTAAAGGCACCATAACAGATGTGGAGAGTCCCATATTCTGGACTTGCCTTTTTTCTCATAGTATTATTAAGCTTTACCAAGGGCTTGATTAGATTCAGCTTAAAATCTTTGACTAAAGTTATTCATAGGTAATTCTATACAGTTAATATTGCATTACATCAGGGGACCCATAATATCAAATTATCCCATTGTTAGTGATGCCACATATGGTTGCTCAGCTAATGTGGTGACAGCCAGATTCTCAATTGTAAGGATGAATTTTTCTTTTTGCAATTTATAAACAATGATTTTAGTATCCACTGATGATCTCTGTTGGATTCGGTTGTTTCTTTGGGGGTGAGATACCTTCCCATCACATAAGCAGAAATTTAAAAAATCTGATAATACTTAAGGTTAGTGGGAGTGTGAAGCCACAAGAGCTTTTATCTACTGCTATTGAGAATGTAAACTGATAAAGCCACTTTGGAAATCTGTTTGGCATTATCTGGTAAAGCTGATAAGCTTGATATTTTATAAAATGGGTGCTCAATCTTTTGGCTTCCCTGGGTCACATTGGAAGAGGGATTGTCTTGGATCACACATAAAATACACTTAACACTAATGATAGTTGATGAGCTAAAAAAAAAAAAAAGTCACAAAAACACTCAGTGTTTTAAGAAAGTTTACAAATTTGTGTTGGGCCGCATTCAAGGCCGTCCTGGGCCGCATGTAGCCTCATGGACCATGGGTTGGACAAGCTTGTTTTATAATTTGTTCCCTTTTACTTTCTCTCTTTCTAAGATAAACTTTCATACAGGTGTACAAGGTGACATATGAGATACATACAAGAATTTTCACAGTAGTATTGCTTTGTAAGAGCAAAACTTGGGAACAACCCAAATTCCACACACACAAAAGAAATAAATAAATAAATTCAGTGTTGTATTGTCAAACATAGACCATTATGAAACAGAGTATTGAATGACCTAATTCCATAAGTATCAGCCTGATGAATCTCACAATCATTTTATACACACACACCACACATGCACATTTTTAGAAGAAAGCATCAGGAATTTTGATTAAAGGTGGTGGAATTATCACATATATTTATCACTAATCTTTCTACAAATTTCACTAAAATAATAGGAAAAAATTTTTTAGAGGCGTAAATGTTTGCACAAAGATAAATAGAATAGGGGAGTAGTCAGAAGCAATAAAACCTATAAGGCATCAAGAATGATAATTGATTTATCAGACTGGAATAGTTACTCTTAAGTTGGCAGTGGGGATGCAAAACACATATAACGTTTTGGGACTGGTGGAACCAGGTGTCTTTTGAAGTCTGACTGCCTTGGCACTGCTATGCTAGAGAGGTCAGGTGTAAGACTGACTCTGATAGATAGTCCAGCTGAGCACAGCTTTCTAGCCATCCCAGCCAAGGGGCCAGACATATTAGCTGAGATACCATTCTGCAAGTGAATTCTCCAGACCAACCTGTTGTAGTCCTCAGCTACTTGAGTCATTCCCATACATTTGAGTCATCTCAACTAAGGATTCAGACATCTTGGAGCAGAGCAGAGCCATTCTGGTTGTGCCCCTTTTTTGAACTTGTGACCCACAGCATCTGTGAGCACAATAAAATATATTATGCCAGTAAGTTTTGGGGTGGTATGTTATGTAACATTAACTAACTGGAACAACCATTAGGCTTGTCAGGGACATGATACATCCTGTACAACCTGCTAACAAATGACAGTCCAGGTCCAGGATGGGACTACATGCAAATCCAATGGAGACCAGATCCAATGGGAAAGGCAGGCAGTGAGTAAATGGAAGACTCAAGGGAGCAGGGAAGTCAAATCTTGGCAAAAATTGCCTTTTGTTCCTTGTGAATCAGAACTGGCTCTTGGGTGTTTTGTTGAAGTAATTGACACTTTGAGAAGAACGGTATATATGAAACCTTGAGAATCAGAAATAGAATCAGATTCTGAGAATGAAAATTGCATATGCTTTGGTAATTTGTCATTTTGTCCTAAGCTCTTTTTCCTGAAGCCTTCATTCCTACTGGTCCTCTTTCTTTTATTCAAGATGAAGTATGGTAGCATCAATATAAATGTCTACTGTTATGTTGTCTTCCCCACAGACCTGGGCCTGTGTCTACAATTCCCCTATCAGACCTTTATCTTTTCCATAAGGTGCTGACATTTTTGGGTTCCTCTCTGGAACTGTTAATACTTCTATTTACACCTTCGTTGTGTAAGAATGTGGTTTCTAACCCAATGATGCAGCCAGTCCATTGAGTGGGGGGCAGAGTAGAGAAACACTGACAATTTAAATAGGGACACGGTGATCTGGTAAGTACTGAAGAAAAAAGTTTAGGGAGCCTGAAGCCTTACATGTAACTGGAGACAGGATTAAGAGTAAAATTTCTTTTTTGTAAATAGGATGAGGCATCCCTCCCCTGACCACCTCTGACCCCTTTCAAAATCGCCTCCTCAGAGTGCCATTCAACTGTGCTTATTGTCACGATGACTCAAGATGTCCATGGAACTCTCATTGTGGTCCTGGGCTACTATTGTGGTAAAGAATTATTGAACTTTTCACCAATTTATAGATCCAATTTCCAATTAAATCATAAGAAGATTGCCCTCTAGTAATATGCTCTTTCATTCATTTGGCTTAGTTCCTTCATCATCTCTAGCTTTAAGGGGCTACAGAAAACTTACTCAACCTTCTTATTTTCATGTGAAAACACAAGCTTAGATTGGAGGGATGATTTATAATAGGATCTACAGGGGTAGACACTGGTAGCCAAAAAAAATGCCAATTACTGATGACATTGAATAGACTTGTCATTCTGAGTGACTAGATGATGCATTCAACGTTACCTTCTCCAGTGACAAGAATCTACAGCACAATACAGCAACCTCAGTGTATGTACTGCAGCCATTTCTGTGGAGAAGCAGTTAAAAGAACACAGGGAGAACTTTCCGATCCAAGCTTCACCACGAAATCTCAGAGAGGAAAGGAAAAGGTACCAGTGATCATTTCAGCAGCATCCACATTTGTATTCACTGAGAGGGAGGTAGCTGCAAAGTCTGCTCAGGCAAACATGGGAAACTTGGGGATAAGGATGACATGAAAATAAATTTCTTAAATTAAAAATTGTGGCCATATTAGTAGTTATGCTGCCTAGATCTCATGCGTGGTAGGAGAAGAAAAAATACTCAAAATTTCAACTCTCATGTTAAATAAAATATTTAAACATGTGAAAAGTCATTTAACCTTCTCTATAATAAGTACAAGATACTATTTTTCACCCATGATACTGGCAACAAATAGTTTTATGACACAATATATTGGTGATGTTGTGGAGAAACAGGAACTTTTGCTGATTGGAGGGTATGTAGGTACTTTTGGAAGGTAATTTGGCAATATCTGACAAAATTTTAAATCCATTTATTTTCAGCCAAGCAATTATACTTCTAAGAATCTATCTTATTTATATTCATACACATGTATGAAGTAACATGTACTATACAAAGTTACTCATTGTAACATATTTTATAATAGCAGAAGTTTTAAAATAATTTAAGTATCTATTAATAAAGAGGTCAAATAAATTATTAAGCAGCCATGCAGTGGAATAATCTGAAGTCTTTAAAAAGAATAAAGCAGCTCCAAGTGTACTGGCCTGGAATGACATTTAAGATTCAATTTTAAATAAAAAAAGCAAAGTACATAGCAGTATGTATAATCTTTTAAAATTGTGAATAAAAAAATATATATTCATAAAAATATATGTACATACAGTCACTATAAAAGATTATCTATCTATGATCTATGATATCTATCTATCTATCTATCTATCTATCTATCTATCTATCTATCTATCTATCTGTCTATCTATCATTTATCCAGTCTATCAGTCATCTACAGTCTTAGCCAATTCAGGCTGCTATAAGAATAGAAATTTATTTCTCATAGTCCTGGAGGTTCAAAGTCTGAGAGCAGGGTGCCAGTATGGTTAAATTCTACTAAAGACCTTCTTCCAGTTACATACACCGGATTTCTCACTGTGTCCTCACATGGCAGAGAGTGAGCTAGCTTTCTAGCCTCTCCTTGTAGGACACTAATCCCATTCATGAGAGCTCCAACTTCATTCATGACCTAATTACCTCTCAAAGCCCCAACTTATATTCATTCGGAGGCCATTCTTCTTGGTTTGTAGATGGCCACCTTCCCCAAAGTCTTCACCAGGTCTTTCCTCTGTGTTTGTGTCCTAATCTCCTCTTTTTATAAGGATACAGTCATATTCAATTAGGGGCCCCTCTAATGATCTCATTTAACCTAATGACTTCTTAGAGATCCTATCTCCAAATGCGATCACATTCTGAGGTACTGGTGCTTAGGATGCCAACATATGAATTTTGTGGCAGAAATGACACAATTCAGTCCATCACAATAAGGTACACATACACTATTTTATATGCCTCTAAGAGGCAACACAAACAATGATGACCATCTTGCTTCTATGGGGAGGGAGACTGTTGGTGTAGGAAATGGGTGAGGAGAAAGACACGCTTTCCATCCCTTTGTACCTTTTGAAGTATCCCATGCTGGTAAAACCTATTTAAAGATGTAATTAGGTAATAATGGGAAAAAATATGGAGTCACAATCTTTTCCTTCTGTGCATTTTAAACATTCTTTTCTTTGCTGAAGATGAATGACTTATGCAAAAAATAAGCCTGCAAGATCTGGAACTATATCCTTTCGAGTTTCTCTAACCTAAGAAAGCATTTGTTTTGTTCAATTCCCTTCAATAACCTGCTGAGATGTGTTCCACATAAACTATATAATCTACCTTTGAACAGATTCCTTGACATCTGTCACATAGAAAGATGGTAGAAATTCCTCTTATGAATTCCATCGCAGCCAGTATAATTCCTTTAAAGTCAGATAATATTCAAAACCCTGCGAAGGCTCATTTTACTCAGAGCAAAAGAAAAGTCTAGCTACAAAGCCACAAAGCCAACTTGCTCTACCGTATTTTCCGGCGTCTTATACGCCGGAAAATACGGTATACCTTATTCCATGTGACATGACCCCTCTGTGCTCCCTGCCCCTTGCTCATTGTCCCAGCCACCCTGGCCCCTGCTGCTCCTGGAGAGACTGCAATCAGAAGGCTCCTACCTGAGGGCTCTGCTGTAGCTATGGGACTGTTGTTCCCTCGATGTCCAGGGATTTTGCTCTATGTCACTTCCTCAAGAATACTTACCTTGACCATTGTATTTACATTTGCTACTTGCCTTGCTCCCTCCACCCCACTCATTCTCCCAGTCTTGATCCCCCTTAATGCTCTACTTTTTTGTTATTTTTCTGCAGTATTTATTATCTCCTAATACTCACGTACTGTATTTTTTATTGTATGTCTCCTCCACTAGAATGTACGTTCCATGAGGGCAGGGATCTTTGCCTGTCTTGTTCACACCAGACCTGGCACATAGTAGGAACTCAGTAAATATCTTGAATGAATGAACAAATAAGCAATGAGTAACGATGTGCTTCCCTCTGTGCCTGAGGAAAGAAACTTTGTGTCCCAGGCTTCATGGCCTCTTCTCGCCTGCCTTCCTCCTCTATAATGAAACACATTTTGTCATTGATTGTGATGAGCAAATATTAGAGTAACCTCACCTCAAGGGTCAGACCTCCTGTTAGGCACTTGACCTGTGGTCTCATTAATTCTTATAACACTTCGTGATTTAGGTGTCAAAAATATGCTCACTTTACCAATAGGCTTATGAATAATAAGTAGCTAGTTCAGGGTTATGACTTCAGCAAGAGCCCCAGGGCTTTCCACAGACTTTCTGTTATAAATGGAGACTTTTCTGGAAGTACCTCCATCTTTCCCTCATCTTCTCTTTTAGTTACTAACTATCTGCCCATCACCTTCCTAAAAATAAAATCTGCTTTCCCCTTTAACAGGAATGCAATGAATGAAGGTGAGGTGGTTAATTGAGAGCTGTGCTCATTTCAGATAAATTTCATGATAGGATCAGATTTGTGCAGATGTTTCATTCAACAAACGTTTATGAAGCTCCTGCTGGGCCCCTGGTAACATGCTGGTTTCTGGATTCATCAGATCACCACCCCCAAGGAGACTTATTGACCAGACATACCATTTTAAATGGGACAGAAAACCAGTACTGTCCCATTTCAAACTATACGTATGGTCGGCCTAGTTAGTCTCACTAGGCTAAATTCAAGGTGTCAGTAGGCTGATCATAGGTAATGTTTGAAATGGGACAGTACTGTTGTTTTTCATCCCAATTAAAATGGTAGGTCTGGGGATACTGAGATAGCTCAGTGGTTGAGTGCTTGCTTTGCAATTGTGAGGTCTGGGGTTCGATTCCCAGCCCTGGCCCGTGCAACCCCATATGCTGAACGGCAGCACAGCTGGTAACCTCTGGGATGGCTCAGCAGGGAAGGTTCCCGCCTCCCATGTGGGAGGCCCTGGGTTTGGTTTCCACCCGATGTGGCCCCATAGCTGCCTGTGTGGAATGAAACCATGTCACAATTAATGACGTACAACTATGGAGACTGCTCTGGACCCACCTACTTCTCTCTCTTTCTTTCTCTCTCACACCTTTTCTCAAACAATAAAAAAGAAATCTTAAAAAAAAAAAAAAAAGAATAAAATGGTCCATGTGATCAGCCTACTAGATAAACATAAAAGTTATTCCTCAAATCCCACCTCTAGTTTAATTCAGGTTTTCCTGGGCAAGGACAAACCTGGTCAGCGAGAACCCCAAATCTGAGTTGAGTTAAGGGGATGCCCATGGCTAAAGAAGCCCCCATCTTCTCCACTGCTAGTCTGAGATTATTTCAGCTGGGGATGGGAGTCAGATCCAGACACAGCAGAACATCCCCCAAATGTCTCTTACCAGGAAGGCTGCTAGGCAATGTCCTTAGAAATAAATCCACCTTCCTAATTACGGGCATCTGGGGTTACAATCACAGACAGAACATTTCCCAAGTCTAAGGTCACTGCTGCTTCCTTCTTCAAAGCCCTGCTGGCAAAGCTCCTGGGCTGTCAGATTCTGCCGAGGCAGTGAGGCAGGCTGGAAGGAGCAGGTCTGACCATGAAGCCCGACGTCAGTGCAAAGGGTGGTATGGCAGCCACTGAGATGCACTGCCCAGAGCCCCTGCGAAGGAGGCTGGCTGCCAAGCTGCGGGACTGGTCAGCAGACAGGCTCCAGTTGTCAGCTCTGTCAGGCTTTGCCTCAGCCGTAGAGCGGCCTCCAGGGACGGCCTCCAGGGACGGCCTCCAGGGGCAGCCTCCCCTTTTGGGGAACAGCCTGCATCCTGTGAGCCGGTGACGTACAGGTTCAAAGCCCGCACCTCTGTGCCTCATCTGAGGCCCTGGCAGACAGCCCTGCTCCAGAACTTCCCACCATGGTCAGGATTAGTCATGACTTGTTCCTGAGCCTGATACTGCTTCCTCCCTCTCCCTTTCCTAGGTGTTGATCCCTAACACACATAGTGAACCCCCAACTCCATATCAGGGTCTACTTCTGGAAAACCCAAGTGGTGACGATGGGTTAGGAAATGGGGAGTAGGCTCCACTGTGACTACAGACAGAAGTGGGTCTGCATGGCTAAGGTGAGCACACAGTTGGCTCTAGGGCCCTCATGTGAGTATGGAGTGTTCTGACGGGTGGGCAGAGCACAGCAATGGTGTGCAGAGGTGCCGGTCGTGCCCTGAGCCCAAGAAGGTGTATCCAGAGGCAGACCTACGTTTGTTTACACTCTGCAATGACTCGATCCCTTCCCATCATTCCTGGTGCAGACTCTTATCATCTTTCTCCTGAGTCATTTTCCAATCTCCTGACTCCCCACCAAACTAATTCTTTGGAAACCTTTATCTGATCATGTCACTCCTTTGATGTAAAAGCCTTCAAAGACTTCATAAAATTCAAGATCGGGCCAAACGACTTATCAGTACCTTGAGAACTGGCCAGGCCCATGTGCCTGTCTAAGCTCTGAGCTCAGCCAGTGCCTCGCCCATTTCCCAGTAGCTACCTAGCAGGCTGAGGGGACTTTTCCCATTTGTTGCTTTAGGCACATAGTTAGAAACAACAGGCAGTAGTACTCCCTCCCCCTCCCCCACTTATAAAGACAGCTGCCAATGTAGGTATAGCTGCCTCCCTGGAGCTTATTGAGAAGTGGCAGAACTGGCCCTGCTGCCCTGGGCAACCACCACAAACATCCCCCACCCCACTGCCCCCAAGCCTGGAAGGTGATGGGACTGTTCAAGGCAAACAGCAGAGTATCCTGCTCATGACGGTGAAGGTCCAGTGGATGTGCCTGGCTGGCTCCTCCCCTTGGGAAGGCTGTGTACTGCGCCAGGTCACCCAGCAGAAGGGCAGGCTGTTGGGCACAAGCAGTGGTGGGGGTGGGGTGGCATTGAGCCAGGCTGGCTGGATCTCCTGGGTGGGGTCTCTCAGAAGACTTCTCAGGTGAGCCTAGTGCAGACTCAGCCCTTGGACACCTGTCACACAGAGGTCAAGGGGGTCAGCCAGAGTGAGCCAGGCAGAAAGGCTCACACAGCGGCTGGGGGAAGAAGTGACACAGTCCCCTCCCCCTCCCTCCTGGCCTCCCCTCACAGGAAGTGCTGTTCACCATCAGAAACACAGCTCCAGCCTGTAGAGGTGAGTTTTAAACTTTTTTTTTTTTAAGATTTATTTATTGTTTTTAACAGAGAGATAGATAGATAGATACAGAGTCAGAGACAGAGAGAAGGGGGAGGGCCCAGAACAGTCTCCATAGTTGTACATCACTGGTTTTTCCACATAGTTTCATTCCACAGGTGGGCGCGGGGCTTCACAGGGCAGGAAATGGATCGGGGTCTCACTGCGGTGAGAACCGAACTGGGGGCACTCCCCAGTTCAGCATATGGGTCCACATGGGCCAGGGACGGGATTCAATCCTCGGTCCCTGGGGCTGCAAAGTGAGCACCTAACCCACTGAGCCATCCCGGCTTCCCCAAATCTACTTTTTAATAAACCAGAAAGAAGGATTTGAAAGCGTGTGGTTGAAGATAGTATTGATAAAGAAACATGGTTGTGTTTATGTTCCACTGAGTCATATTTTAGAACTATACCCCCCTCAAATTCCAACTGGCCCCCCTGGCCCCACCTCATAGGCACTCCAGAGAAAGGTGGGGCTATCAGGCAGGCAGGCACCACCTCTGCTCTGCCCCTCCAACCTAGATGCTTTGGACTATGGATGCCATCATGGTCATCCTCCCTACCCCCCGCCCTCAGTCTCAGCACTCACAGGGGCTGGTTGAGCATTTTCTATTTGGCAGGCAGTATTTTAAATTCTTGATGCATAGTCATTCCTGCTGGCTTTATAAACAACTCTTTAGGGTATATACTATTGCTCTTCATATTTTCAGAAGAGGAAATGAAGGCACAGAGAACTTAAGTAGCTTGTCAAGTCCCTTATTTAGTGTTTTAGTTAGCTCCTGCTGCTGTAACAAAATGCCATAGACTGTGTGGCTTAAATAACAACTATTTCACATAGTTGTGGAGGCTGGGAAGTCTAAGATCAGGGAGCTGGCAGATTCAGTGGCTGGTGAGGACTTGCTTCCTCGTTTGTATATAGATGGCTATCTTCTCCTTGTATCTTTACAGAGGGAGAGAGAGGAGAGGGACAAGTTCTCTTGTCTCTTCTTCAAAGGACAATAATCCCATCATAAAATCTTCACCCTTATTCATGATCTAATTATCTCCCCAAAGCCTCACTTCCAAATACTATCCCATTGGGGATTAGAGTTTTAACAGATGACTACTGAGAGGACACAAACATTCAGTTCCTAGCATTTATCAAATGGCAACAGCAATGGGATGGCTCAGTGGGTTGGGCACTCCTCTTGCAGCTCTGGGGTTGGAGGATTGAATCCTGACCTTGGCCCATGTGCTGAACTGTGGTGTGCTCCCAGTTCAGTTCCCACCAGGACGAGCTTCCTACGTGGGAGGCCCCCAGTTCAGCTCCTGCCCCAGGCATGCTCCCCTTGTGAGAGACCTCCTGGCCCGATTTCTGCTCTGCACAGGCCTGCGCCCACTTGTGGAATGAAAACTATGTAGAAAAATCAATGACGTACAACTATGAAGACTGCTCTGGGCGCTCCCCCCTCTCTCTGTCTTTCTCTCTGTCAAAAACAATAAAAATAAATTTTTGAAATGGCAACAGAAAGACTTGAATGAGATAATTTGGTTCCAAAGTCCTTATGGGCTTGCCTTCTATACCCCACTGTCTCCTGAGCACTTGAAAAATACTATCTTTTAACCTCACGGGAGGGTCTTGTTTTATTGTTCATACCTCGCTTTTCTGAATTTTGAGTTTCCGTGTCTCCTCTGGCCCTCTTGCCACCCATCGCATGAATTTGACTGTCCAGACGTCCACTGGTCACTTTAGAGGAGCCCCTGCCTGCTACCTCCATGACTTCTCTTACTCTCCACTGCTTTCAGCTGGTAAGCAATGGCCTCGTTGGTATCTTTACATTTGCTGCTACTGATCCTTTTCTTCTTGAAAATTCACCTTGCTTTTTTTTTTCTGTGACACCCCTCCCTGAGAGGTTTCTCTTCCCCCCACGTACTCTTTTTGTGACTCATAGATTGGTTTCTAGCTGACCTTCTCACTATCCCTCAATGCTGGTGTCCATCCTGAACTCCATGCTGAATACTCCCCTTAGAGCAATTCTCTCCTTTTGCGATACCATTCTTTCCTGGGCCTTCCCTTACTGCTGCTCTGTGCAGCCTGTATATTCAGACAGCTGCCCTCTACACCCAGAGACCTTTGCTCAATGGTCTGTTCCACCAGAACATTCCTTAGGCAACCTAAACTCAACATCCCCAAGACATCACCTCTCCATTAAAGCCTGTTCTCGACCTAATTCCCATCAGGAGACTAGTTCCTGGAACTGAACCAAGTTGGTTCTCTTTCTCAACCTCTACTAACCATTTTCCAAATTCTACTGTTTTTACTTTTCAGTGAAACTTCTGGGTCTCTGAATCCTTGTACACTCAAAAAAAATCATCAAGGATTCTCAAAAGCTTTCATGTATATGAGCTTTCATAGAGATATTTACTGTATTAGAAATTAAGACAGAAAGTTTGAACTATTTGTTTAAAATAATAGTAGACCCATCACATATTCCATGAATAAAATATTTTTATGAAAATAACTCTATTTTCCAAAACAACTAAGATTGAGAAGGATTGCATTGTTTTATATTTTTTCAAATCTCTTTAATGTTTGGCTTAATAGAAGACAGTTGGATTATTATATTGGCTTCTGCATTAAGTCTGTTCCGATATATAATTTTGGTTGAAGTCCTTGGAGAAAATCCAGCTTCACACTGATAAGTCACTGGAAAAGGAAGGAGTTTTAACAACTTTTTCAGCTAATTGTAGATCGTTTTCTTTGATACTACTTCAAAGCACAAGTACTGTATTCGTTTCTTAAAGGTTAGTGGATTCTGAAACCTTACAGTGAAGTTTTATATATTAAAATTGATCTATCTATTTTATACTTTGAGTGGATCTTTTACCCGTGCATCATTTCGTGACATTATACGTTAGGCTTTTGGAAGTATTGGCTCACTGAGTTAGGCACATCTTTCAAATGTTGATGCATTTCCCTCCCCAATATCAAATAAACAGATTGGATGTCAACAACACTGGATAGGGCCGCTGTAACAAAGTACTATAAACAGGATGGCTTAAAATAACACATTTATTCTCTCACACTTTTTTGGAAGCTAGATGTCCAAAATGAAGGTATTGGCAGGGATAGTTCCTTCTCAAAGCTCCAAGGGAGAATCTGATCCATGCCTGTCCCCAGCTTCTGGTGGTTGCCAGCAATCTTTGACATTTCTTGGCTTGTAGCTGCATTGCTTCACTCTCCACCTCCATCTTCACACGGCCTCTTTTCCTGTGTGTGTCTGTTATCTGTTTATACAAGTCTCTTTTTACCTAAGGACACCAATCACTGGATTCGGGGGCATCCTAATTCAGTAAGTATGACCTCATCTTAACTCGATTACATCTGCAAAGACCCTAATTCAAAATAAGGTCACATTCATCAGTACAAAGGGTTAGGACTTCAACATGTTCTTTGCCAGGGGACACACTTCAACCCATAGCAACCACTTCCTCAGAAAAATATTTGAGAAGCTGCTACATTCACAGTGGGGGAAACAAGCTTTCAAAATACTAATTTTTGCTTGAAAACTCCTATTTCTTCATTGACAACATATACAAATAATAACAAAAATAAGGAGCAGTTATTTTCTTTGAAGAAGCAGGTTCACCTTGCCAATTTTCAAGAAAATGTCTCTTGGAGAAGCTGAGATGGCTTAGCGGGTTAAGTGCTCGCTTTGCAGCCATGAAGCCTGAAGATCAAATCCTGGCCCCGGCCCATGCAGACCCACATGCTGAACTAGGGTGTGCCCCCAGTTCAGTTCTTGCCGGGACCTATGTGGAGGATCCTGTTCCAGTTCCTGCCCTGCGCAGCCCTGTGCCCACATGTGGAGTGAAACTATATGGAAAACTAATGTCAACTATGGAGACTGCTCTGGGCCCTCCCCCTTCCTTCTGTCTCTGTCTCTCTCTGTGTCAAAAAACAAACAAACAAAAAAATGTCTCCCAAATATTCAAATATGTAGAACCTTATTTCATCAGCTTTTTTTTTCCAGATGAAAATGGGGTTCCATGAAAAAAGTACTTTTCTTTGAGACGACAATTGTATTTCTCTTTGTAACCAAAGTGCTTCGATGTGTTCTTCCTCTTGCATCATACAGAATGTGAAAAAGGGGCGTACTCAAAGTCAAGATTTAATGAAATTAGTTATTTTTAGTGCTTCGTCAAGAACATTTTAAAGAGAAAGTGACTTACCTTTTTCTGTGGGTGCATGGTGGTGAAGAAGGCAAGACTATTAGCAGATATTAGTGCCTTCTTGATTGTGCTAAGACACCAGCAGTTTGCCCATCATGGCTTTTGTATTATTAGTGCAAGTGTCAACACAGGGAAAATGTAGGTTGACCAGATGTCCTGTTTTAAATGGGACAGAAAACAACAGTACTGGCCTGTTTCAAATGATCCGTATGGTCAGCCTAGTCTCATTGGACTAAATTCAAAATGTGAGTAGGCTGACCATACAGACCGTTTGAAACAGGACAGTACCATTGTTTTCTGTCCTGTTCAAAACAGGATGTCTGGCCAGCCTATGAAAAGGTTACATATTGCCTTAATATGATAGTAAAAATAATTTTGATTTTACAACTCCCCTGAAAGGGCTTTAGGAACCCTGTGGGCCACACTTTGAGAACCTTAGTGCTAGACAGTTCTCCACAGACTCTGCGTCTGCCTCAGGGCCCATCAGTTCATAGGAGGACTATTGCAACAACCGTAACCAGTTTTTTGTCTGTAGAGTCGTCTCTTCCAATCAGTCCTCCACACAGCAGCCAGTGAGTTCTCAGAAGGGCCCATGTCAGTGCGCCAGTCCTCTGCTTCAAACCCTTCAGTGGCGTCCAGGGAATGAAAACTCCTTAGCATGGCATGGCATAGAAGGTATATCGTGATCTAACAATACTTTACCTTTCTTTCCCATCTCTTTTCCAGCTGCATTTCCACATGCTATTCTCCAGCCACACCACTTAGTTTAATGCACCTGTGCCCCTGCCTGCAATGCCCTGCTCTCCCCACTTCTTACCTGGCTTAGTCCGATTCTTTAAAAGTCAGCTTCTTTCACCTCATCCAGGAAGCCTTCCTCGACTACCTTTTTGGATAGCAGGTTTTTCTCCCTAAACATCTATGCATCATATACTTATTCCACAATAGCATTTTAAATAACATACTATAATAGCAGTAAATAATAATAATTACCATTATTATAATCACAAACATTTCTTTACTACTTATTGTTTCCTGGACATGGTGTCAAGCACTGTAAATGTACCATCATTTCTAGCAATATTTATCTATTACTCGCATTAAGACTTCAACTTCTTTAACCCCCAGGTGCAGAAGGCAAGATAATGACTCTAAAAGTCTAGGAGATATGAGTTCACATCTCAGCTTCAAGCTATGTGAACTTAAAACAAGTTTCTCATTTTCTTTTCTCAAAATCTTTGTTTTTACTAAAGTGATGAAATTTATACAAGGAAGAAAGCAATAAGTGAGCCTCAAATTCCACCATTCAGACATAAAATTACTTGTGAGCATTATTATAATTTTTTCCAAATAGATCTGCATGTTAAAATAATACATGAATAAACAAAAATTATAACCATGGGATAATTCCATATTTTATTGTTTAAAAGTAAAAAGCATTACAAACAACAAAAGTAATGAGAAACTAGTGAAAATCCAAGGGTTTGCTGAAATTCAGATAAATGTTCTTCCTTACAAGGGTTATTGAGATACTAGCAGTTCCTTTAAGTCCCTCTAAAGCAGGGCCCCAGCCCGGGCCCAGCAGGCTGCATATTGACCCATAGAGGTCCTTCGCTTGGCTGCACATGGTATTTTGTCTGTCTGTCTGTTATTTTAGAAATAGAAGCTGAGTGTCTTGGTGGGGAGCTGGGATACACGCACTGTAGCTTTCGGGGTATCTGCCCAACCCTTCTTGTCTTCTTCTGGCCATTTCTAATGCTCACTGAGCCATGAGAAAGGGTGGGGGTGAAGTACATGGGGTGGGGAGCCGGGTTGTTTGGGTTTGAATTCTGATTCCATGACTTGCCAGGTTTGGAGCTTTGTGTAGTTTAGTTCACATCTCTGTATTTCATTTCCTCTTCTGTGAACTGGGGCTAGTAATAGAGTCTACGTTATGGGCTATCAAGAGGATTAAATAAAGATGTGGAAAGAGCTCAGACAGTAAGCACATGGAAAGCACTGAGTAAATGTTTGCTGCTAGTACTTGCTCTCTGGCTCCTGTGTGAGGTTAAAGGGGAAAAAGGATTATATAGATGATTCAGAGTTGGAGTTACTGTGCTTTTAAAAACATCATATTCTAATTTAAAATACCACCAGTTGATGCTTACTAGAAAATATTAGACTAGTGCTGTTGTGCTTCCCACCTCCTTCTTCCCTCCTACCATTTTTTTGTTGATCAGTTATTATTTGTTTATAAAGATTATGGTGGTTACAATCCATTCTGTTCCATAACTTCCTTTATTAATTTAACTTTGCTTTGATTGTTTATGTAGGTTTGATGCTCACCCCTGGGGTTTTTGCACCAGCATATCTGTTTCTGAGGTTTTTATTCTGATTCAACTTTTGATCAGGTAGAGTTTATGTGTTCAAGAAGGGCTCATGCATGCATGCTTCATTTCTTAAGTTCATGTGTATTTGAGAATGTCTGCCTTTTGCATTTGTACTAATGACACTTTGATGGGCTGTTGTGTTTCTGTGTCACTTTCTCTTTCCCTTAGAACTTTGTAGACCTTGCTCTACTGTCCTCTGCCATTGAACAGGACAGTGGAAAATCTGATTCTTTTCACCTTCATAGGTGACTGGGTTTTTCTTCCTGGATATCTAAAGACTTATTTTTTCTTTTCTTTTTTCTTCATATTAAATTGATACACACACACACACACACACACACACACACACACACACACACACACACAATTTTTTCTACCAATACTATTGGAAAGCATTATATCATTTTGATTAAAAGATTGCATTCTTACATTTTGGAGAAATTTTTCTCTATTACATTCTACATAGTTTCTCTACCTATTGTAACTCTACTTCTAGGACACCAATAATTTTAAGTTATATTACCTTTGTCATGTATTCCTTAAATGTTTCAAATTTCAAGTTCTTTCTCTCAATTTTCACTGAGGTTATCTCAAATTTTCCTCTATGAAAACAATGTGATGTTCAGCTGCATCTATTCTGTTACTTGTTTATTTTTCTAAATTGTTAGATGTGAAGTAGAATTTTGCTAAGCACTATTATCTTTAGCACTTTAACCTCCCTTTTAAAACATGCTGCTATTTTATCCTTTTGCCTTTGTGTTCTTATTTTATTAACCATATTCTCTATCAGAATATGTATGTCTGTAGAGTGATGAATTCCTGATGAGTATTCTTCTGTTCCTTGATTTGGGCCATGTTTTCTTCCAGACTAGATTGATTTCTTTTTCTGCGTATGGAATGCTTTCATAGCTTCTGCACTGTTTCTTTTTATTTAGCCTATAATTAACATGCATTGTTTGGTTTGAGGCAGAATGTGGTGACCTCCTCTTGAAACCCTTATTACGTTATCTAAAACTCATTTTCCCATCAGAGCTAGAGCTTGAGTTTTCTGCTAAGGCTGTACTTTGCTTGCTCCTTCTGCTTTTCAGGGCAGGGGTTGGGAATGGAGCTGTGCATCCCATCAAGATGCCCACCCAGTTCGAGTGCCACCCCGCTGGGTATGTATACCACCCCTGTGGGCTTGCCGGACTTAGCACAGTGGTCTGGCCGCTGTCCAGCCCTGCATGTGCTTCACTCTCACGGTCCTGCAGTGGTGTGTAGGGAGCGTCTGCTCCCAAGTGTTTTCTCTTTCCTTCGAGCTGCCTTTTCACCCTCTCAGTCACATTCTCTCCTAATTGGGGTGGGGGGTGGGGCAGTTCCTGAAAATTGTTAGGATTTTTCCATTTCTTCTGTTTTCCTCCATATTGCTTCTAGGGAAGGTATGTGTGAGATTATGATGTATGTGGCATCACATCAGAACTCCGTTCTTTTCTCAGACAACTTTTTTCAACATTCATGGGATAATGTTGAACCTCTTTCCTTGTTACTGCTGGTGCATTTTTAAAAATGCCCTGACTTTGCTTTCATTTTGGGAGGATATTTTCAACGAATATTTAGTTCTTAGTTGCTAGGTGTTCCCCGTTCCTGCCCCCAGCACTTTAAAAATGTTCCACTCTCTTCTGATCG
>PVKE010034619.1:0-17303 GCA_004027555.1 Craseonycteris thonglongyai
TAGGTCCTACCAGGTAGAGTCCTACCAGGGAGCTTACGAAAAGAGGAGGAGGGAGACAGGATGGGGGCAGGTACTCTAGAATACAGAAGGGGAAAGTGGTAAATGGTCAGAGAAGGGAGAGTAAAAGAGGATTATCAGGAAGAAACAAATAGGGTTTTGTGGTGAGAGGAGAGGGTGGAGGGCAAGGCAGAGATGAGTCGGGGAAGAAACTTTGCCTAAAGAACAAAGAAAAGAATAAGTACAGTTTTATCTTCATTAGAAAAAGTGGAAGTTTGTCTTCCTTGACAGGTTGTTCCAACCCATTGTGTTGTGTTAAGATATTGGATTATCTCAACTGTTTGCCATTAGAAGTGAGTAGGTTCCTGGGGCCACTGTATAGCCGATGCTTAATAGCATGCCTGAGCTTGTGGAGTTTTCTGTGTGCGAGGGTGAGGTGAAAACGGTGTGTAACGATAGCCACCTGCCTTCTCATCAATTAACCACAATCTTTCTTATTTAAAAGCGTATACAGAGATGAAAAATAATTTTACAAAGCAGAACTAACTCATGTCTTGGGGCCAATTATATGTGACTCATAGATTTTCTGGAAGTAAATTATACTTTAACATACAACATGTAGGTTCTTCACCAGGTCCTAACAGTGCTTTTTAAGTTTGTTGAAACTTTGGTAAACTTTCTTACATATCCCAAGGTCATACTAGGTTCACAGCCCATTTTATGGAGGTTTGCAAACCTTTCAGCAGTGCTGAGTTGGATTTCAGTTGAATTGCATACAAACTTGGGTCAAATTTCAAGGGAACACTTGGTAGTTCTTTCAGGTAGAAGCCAGGTGAAACTCAAAGGGTCCAAAGCTGGTTTTGCTTTGAGTTTCTTTTGGGTTCTGCTTGAACTTGACACTCAAAGCGAAACTCAGGAGATCTGTACTGCTTGCAAACTGGGGCTCAAAAGGAGGTTTTGGAAGCAAACTTGCATGTTGAAAATGCTGAGCTAACAGTTCATTGGTGTTTTAGTTTATTTTGCCCAAACCTCTGAATAGTTTTATCTGGAAATATGTTTCCCTTAGCTTCTATAAAGGTTAGTAACTCTTTGCAAGAGAACTTTGGTCTTGCTGACAGTCTGAAGCAAGGAAAATTCACCAATTGCCATGATATCAGATTGCCAAGCACAGTCCCTAAAGTAGGTAGGTTATGGAACTGATCAAGTCCTTATAACACATCTCTGAATTGAGATTAAGGGCATCTTTGGCAATTCAGTTTATCTGGGCAATTAAAATTAAAGCTGAATGTGTTACCAGTATTATCTAGATAGTTGGTATTTTATAGATTTGACCACAGTGCCATGGAAATATTCTCTTACTTGTCAGAGTGAGTAATTAGAAAAAGAATCTGCCCACCCCCCATTAAACATATCCACAAAGACCCATATATGGCAGTCATTTAAAAGTGAAGCCACAATAAACATATAGATGAGTTGATTGCAAGGACATTTTACAAGATATGCTTCTGACCTGATTAGCAGTTGTTGCTAGGCAGAGGTGATTTAATTCACTTTTGGCAAACAAGTCAAACATGAAATTAAACTTAACAGAAATTAGACTTTTTTATTTATTTTTTGAGAAAGGAAACAAGTTGGCAGAATTTTGGCATATCAACAAAAGGAATTCACACAAAGAGAAGGATTAGTCAAAATAAAGATCAAATGAAGATCAAAAATAAATTGGCTTCAACCCAGGAAACATTTGTTGCATTTTACAAGCAAATCTTTCTTTCCCAAGTGTGAGGAACAGAGGAACCACCTGATCTTCCCCTAAAGGTCACCAAGTACTTGGTACTGGTGATGAAACTCTCTGGAGCTCCTGTAAAAGACCAGTACAGGTGCAGTGTTGAAAAGACTTTACAATCCTCCTTGTCCTAAAATGAGAAACGATTTGAAGGCAATACATATTGGTAAGCAAATTCTGAGAAAGTGATCTACCAAGTATTCATACTTCAGAAATACACAGTGGCTGCTTTAGCAAAAGGAATGAACTCTTCCCTCCCTCCTTCCGTCTCTCTCTCCGTCTCTCTCTCCATCTCTGTCTCTGTCTCTGTCTCTCTCTCTCTTTTTCTCTCCTTTTTCTGTAGACTAGGCATTCTGGAAGATTTTGAACTTTTTTCAGATTTCAAAGGCTCTTGTTTGATGCATCATTATGACAAACAGCTCCTAATCTGTTGGGCCAGCACAAAACAAAAAGGTAGAAACCCTTGTTCAAAAAGCAAGAAAAAGTGCTCTTAAACATATTGGTATATACATAAGGTTTTTCCTTTTCTTTCTCTCCACTTATAATGTTTTTTATTTACTACTTAATGTCATTTTAAGTAAAGAAAAATTAACATTTGAAATTATTAGCATGAAATCTTGCCACAAACTTTATTATGTGCACAGCCAGTCTTACATGCAAATGTAAGAATATTGACCTCATATATGGAGTGACTGAAATTGCACAAGTAGTATTTTGTAGTCCATATGTTTGCTTTCCATTCTTACCAGAACACTGGAAATGTTTCACAGAATTAACTCAACTGTTTTTATTTCACTTCTTGATATGCCCACTTTCTACCAACACTCTCTATCTTTATTTTACTGATGAGTAAGGATGGGCTGAAACAAAATGGAACTATAAAGTTACCCTGTGTTTCCCTGAACATAGAGGATTCACAGAAGGCTTTTTGGAGAGGTGACATCCAAAGATAGTAGGAGTAAACTATAGACATGACAATTTCAGAGTAATATCACTCTGGTAAAAACGCAACTACTATATGAGATTAAATTTACTACAATTGATGATTTTGTTTTTGGCTTAGTTTTTCTTGCTCTTACATCTTTTGGGTTCCCTGTAATCAAATGACACATTTGTAAATGAGGTGTTTATATTCATCATGAGAATTAGATTACCCCCAGTGAATATCAGTGTCATTCAGAAACTTCCATCTTTAGGTCACAGATTACACACCCAATCTTGACTAAGCTCCTCAGACAAATATCAAGATGTATTGGTAGTTCAAATATTTTTTTTCTAGAATTATGTCTAAAAAGAAATTCTTCAAAGAATACTAAATCCTAGATTCTACAAAGGAGTTAAAAATAGAAAGATGCTAGAAATTGAAACAGTATTTAAATTTCTTATGTATCCTTCAGAGAAATTGAACTGTGAGTTCCTTGTGATAATATACTAAGTACCTGTTTAAGGTACTAATTGAGGATCCAATTCTAGGAAGCCATTAGCTATTCTATTTATTGTACTTATTTATATTTGAGGTGAAGAAATACAAATGATATTTTAATATACCCTGAAAGAAGTGTTATATATTGATTACTGAGGTTGAAATGCATTTACTTTTCAAGTTGTTTTATTATGATACAAAGAAACTCACTCAAACCTAAATTATTCATACAGATATGCATTCATTTTACTGGTGTACTTATGTGAGTAACTAGCTATGTAGATATATATGTACTTGAAGAGCTATTACACAAAGTTGGATAAGTTAGGTTAAAGTGAGCAGGAAGGGGACAACGTTCTTAGGGCATATACTGTAGTATCTTTTCAATTTTGTAGCCTTGGACAGCTGGGACATGCAAGTAGTTGATAGACTAGCCTGGCATGAAGCAATGAAGCCCGGGGCTATCTACCAAGGACAGGTCTGCACAGAACCTGAATTAATGGGCTACACATTTTTATTGGAAGCATTAAGTCCAAGAGCCAATGTGAAAACCAGAGTTTTTCTTAACCACACAATTACACTTAACTAGATAATTTTTAAAAATCAAAATGAAAAAGAAAAGAGAAGGGAGGCTGGTCAACAGTTGTATAGAACAGGTTTATAACCAGGACATGGGGCCAGTCGGTGCTCTGTAACATTCCCCTAAATCATAACCTCAAAGCTATGCTTCATTAGTCATATGGAGAATCACAGAAGAAGATGTGGGTTCGTTTGTGCAAATGAAACACTCCTCCAGGAAAAAACACCTCAAAGTGTGTGCCCTGGAGACCGTGGTTCAGACATATTTTACACAAGGGAAAAACATTTTATAAACAGCATATGCCATATGCTTTTCAATTTTTTTAATGGTAGAGGTGACTTTCCACCCTCATTCAATTTCCTTTGTGACCAAACATCTGGTCCCCAGCTACATATAGCAAAGACCACAAAACCTGTATTTGGTAAGTCTATACTTGTTAAACAGAAATAAATTGCCTGTTTAATATTTTATTTATCATGACCTAGAACTTACCTTGATTATCTGTCTACCTATAGCATTACAAGTCTGAAGGGGAAAGATGAATAACTTGAACAGACATCTTTCGACTCTACTTCTGTGACTATTTTGTGGTCCTCTTTTTTTTTTTTTTTTTTTTGTAAATTTTCTTTGGAAAGCACAAACCTTCAAAAGCTAGTGGTCTACTTCTGTGCTCCATTTCCTTAGACTTTCACAGCAGTGTCTATTCATTTCTTCACAGCCTGACCTAAATGCCATTGATACTTGCACAGACAGAAGTGACAGAGCAAGGGAAATGTCAACCAGATTAATTTGAATCAGTAAGTCCAAGATTGTCTTTATTTTTGAAGTTTTCACTAATGCATGAAAATTTATAAATTTTAGAAAGTGGCTAAAATTGAGCAAATAAATTTTTAGTATTATTCTGAAAATTGTTTGACCTAATGGATAGACCCCTGGACGGATTTTGGGGAGACCACATTTGATTATTTCCATAGATGATTAATAGCACTATAGGTGGCATACTACACACTTCTTCTACACATTGCTTGTTTTTCACTTAATAATATATTGTATACATCTTTCCACATCAATACAAGAAAATAGTCTTCAGTTTATTTTATAATTGCCCAGTATTCCATTGTCTGGATTTACCATAGTTTATTTGAGCAGTTCTCTTTTAATAGACCCTTGGGTTCCCTTTGCCGCATTACATTCTCTTTTTTTTCTATAATAAAAAAAACTATGTAAATACAGAATTTTATATACAAACAGGTATATTTCTAGAAATAAATTGCGGAAGTGGAATCCAAATTGCAGGTTTGTCCAAAGGCCCCTTCATGGAATTTGCTCTAAGTCTGCGTATCTACACAAAATATATGAACAGACTTTCTCCCTCAACTTGCTGTCAGGAGGTCTGCTAATCTGGTAGGTGAACAGTATTATCTTACAGTAGTTTTGATGTGCACTTATGTTGTTATAAGTAAGGTTGAACGTCTTTCCTTATGTTATTATAGAACTATTTATATTTTCTTTTCTATGAACTGCAGGTTTCCTTTCAGATTGCTGATCTTTTCTCAATTTATAGGAGTTTTTAAAGAACTAAAATATCTAGGGGCCTTTAAAGTATTGTTCCTGCTGTGAATTTCAAATGCCATATCTCCGTTTTTCATTTGATTTTACATTTACACATGGTGTTTTTTGCCATGTAGAATATTTTCATTTTTATGTAGTTAATTTTATCAACCTTCTCCTTATCCTTGGTTTCGACATTTTGAGACTTGGTTTAGAAAGGTTTTTTCTACTTCAAAGTTATAAAAATAAAAGGACAGATATTTTCTACTTGTATCTTTATCTTTTTATTAGATAGTTTACATATAAACATTGGCACATTGGTAGAGTGTCTTGATATAATGTGTAAAAGATGAATACAATTTAAAGTTTTTCTATTATACTTCCCCCTTTTCACAACACCATATATTGAAAAAGTCCATCTTTCCACACTGAACTGAGAAGTAACCCTTATCAGGTAATAAACTCTTAAATATATCTGGCTCCAGTAGTATGTTAAAAAATTGAAATCTCATAAACGAGTAGGAATATATCCACCGATGTAAGAACTACTTAATATAAATGTATTTATATAATTTATTAGATTAAAAGATCTCACACTTCCTATGTTGATATAAGTCAATAGTAGGATCGAATTGGCTGAGAGACAAGACAAAGACACCTCTTGATAAATCAAGAAAACTTAACTTATCTAGAAGCTACAGAAGGAAGTCATTGCAATCAGGATATACAGCAGAGGCCAGCAGCATTCTCCAGTAACAGACAGAGGACACTGGCAGCTGTTCAATTGCAGATAGTAAGTTCAAAGAGTGAGAGCCACATGAGAACTCCTAGAAGTTCAGCTGACACCCTCCAAATTCAACCTTCTGTTTTGAGGCTGTGGCAATTCTACAGGGTAAAGGGGATGTTTGTGAGGGACCATATCATCACAAGTAGGTATATCCTCAGTCTTGGTGGAACCCGATACACAACAGACGACCTGACAAGCTACAGGACAGCATGGTTTATTCAGTGTATTTATCCCCATCAACCTCCTTAAGACATATACATCCTATTCTAACGATTTTTCTGAACTTGGGGCTGTGAAAAAGGAAAAGCATCAGTTATAAACTTCTTTGGGGGTAATGTTAACAAACTTTTAACTATAAGACCCAACCAATAAAGAGAAAATGCATATAGCTATTTCAACAGATGTAAAAATATATTTACTGGTAAACAAAAACTCATAAAAATATAAATTATAAATAAACTGGGACTTTACCAAGGACCAATAGCCAACATTCTTATAGTAAAATGTTAGAAGAATTCCTACAAAGATAAGAATTTCTGGTAAACTACTACCATTTGATATGTATTGAAGGCCCTAAAAATTATACTGCATAAAATAATTTGAAAATGTAAATATTAATAGAAAAGAAGTAAAATTGCCACTTATAAGAGATATGCTTATCTATATAAGAACTTAAAAAAGAATCAGTAGATGAACTATAATATCTAACACAAAAGTCTATTAAGGTGGTCAGACACAAGATTAAGAAACAAAAACAGAGTTATATATACTAGCAATAACTGATAGACATTGTAAAATGAAAACAAAAACCCCATTCACCATAGCAACAGTAAACATTTATAAGATACTTAATAATTATAATATTAAACATGTGAGACCCATATGAAGAATATGATCAAACTTTTCTTAGGTTTGTCAAAGAAAACTTGAAAAAAAATAGAGGTAAGCCATGTCCCTAGATGGAAAGACTCAATATTAAAAAAAAATTTTTTTCTATCCAAATTAAAGGGTTTAGTTTAATGCAATATCAACTAAAATATTACCATAATTTTTAGTAATATTTAATTCAAATATTCCTCTGGAAGAAAATTCTAAAATTTAAAGAGAAAAACTGTGCAAAAGTATTTAATAAAAGATGAGGGAAAAATTACAGTCACTGGCACTTGCATTACTACGTATGAAAACGTAAAGCTTTACTAATCAAAATAGTATGATATTGGTGTTAAAATGGACATGTCACAGAAAGTCAGTCCTTGTTGATGTAATGAATACAGTAATTTGAATCTAAGAGGGAAGGTTAATAAATGTTATTGAAAAATTTAGTAAATGACTTAGAAAAATTAAGTCTACTCCTTAACTTAATCCATACACACAGAGACATACCCAAGATTCAGATGGAACTGGGGCTAGAGATAAACAAAACAAATTAAAAAGTGGAAGTCAGATGACTTCTGACTTGTCTAGTTAATTAATTAAAATGAAATATGTTAAGAACCTGGCACATAATAGGTCCTCAATCAATAGGGACTCTACCTTCTCCCTCTTGCAATGCCCAGCCCAGGGTCATATTGTCTGTAGAAATATGTTCAGAAAAGGTGATATTCTTTGCTCATTGTTTAAGTAATGTTTTGCACTGCTCTAGTCTTGGGTCTCACTGAGAGCATCTAATTAAGGTAAGTTCTTTACCATATTGTTTATATTGCAAAGAATAGTTATCACCTGGAGTCACAGCACATCATGGACAAAGAATGCCCCTTAGAATTGGATTTAATTTGACTTTTTGTGCCTGCTTCATATAGCGAGAGTGTCCATCCGTGGCTAGCATACAAATGGTTTGATTCATTTCTAAGCAGCCTGAGTGCTTTGTGAGAAACAGAGAGAATGAGTAAAATGTTTGTTGTAGTTAAACTTGTAGGCAGTCCCAGACTACTTTTCTACTGGGAAATTAAAATATTCAGAATGATCCTAAGAGTCTATCTTCAGAGTAAAGAGAAAATAGACTAACCATTGGGTACAAATAACCATAATAAAAGTAAATCCTTCATTTATGCTACTGATTCTAAGACCAATAGATACAATCTATAGAAGAAGTATAAGAAAGTGGTTCTCCTTAGGCTCACATAATTTTATCAGTTTTTTATCATATTTCATGAGTAAATTTGTTGATGTTGGAGTTTTGATGTAAAACAGCTTTCAACAGCTGTCGTGAAATTTTTTACAATTCATCCATATATACCAATGTCCATAAACTAGTGCATGTTCTGTTTTAGTGTGTTCTTGAATATTTATTACATATTTGCTTATTGTTGTTTGTTAATTTAACAGGCATTTATTGAGAACATAAAAGTGCTTTCTTGTTTTTGGTATTTGACCCTCCAAAATAAGGAATGTTATATAGTGATGCTGAAGTTATCAAAACTCAATAAACACTTTATGGACACGTGCTCCCCTTAAATGATCATAGATCTTTATTACATCAACATTTCTGGTGACAAGTTTCTTGATCACTACCTAGATGTGAACATTTAATAATATGAATAAAATACAATGCATATTGATTATGAAGTGGAATTGGAAGTTTTACCATAAAGCCAATAAAAACATCAATGAAAATGATGATAGAAAACTATTCCTGTTTATAAACAAAATTATCTCCAAACGATGACCTGATAGAATTAGATCAATAACTAAAGAAGCAATTGACAAGAATGATAGCATAATACATATTTTATAGAAACTTATTGGCATTGGGAAATAAAAGTTCTTATATAATTTTTAATGACTCTTACTATGATTATTTTGCAAGAATCAAATATGTAGTGAATGGTATATCCTGCTAACCTTTATGTTTGTCAGAAAAATTAATTACCTTACAAGGAGTCAACACTTGACTCTTTCTTCTAAGTACTGCGTAGCTACAATTTTAAACATATTCTGTAAAATAGAAGATGAAATACTTAATTTTATAAGTTTGGGTTATTGTTTTAAAATAAGATCAAGCTTTTGTTTGTTTTCTGTTTTACGTAGATTCACATTAAGTGAGCTTTTGTCAGGACTAATTAGTCTCCAATTATGAGGACCTGCTGTTCTGTGAACCATTAGCTCTACATTGTGGAAGAAACTATGAACAGGTTGAATGAGAAATGGTTACTATGCTAAAGAAGCATACAGTTTAGTCAATGTATGTTCACATATCACACTTTTCTTACATCTCTCATGACATGCACACTATTTTGAAGTGGAAATCAAGAATTTTTTCCTAATCCCCTTTTCTGATGCTTCCTCAAAACTAGTAGTTCCAAAACTGTGGAGACAGTGGGCTCAATGATTATAATTTTGAAGTGGAAATTTCAGCACTTTATTAAACAAATGCTGCTTATATTTTCTTGTTCACATTATGTAAAGATTCTTGTTTATTGTTGCTGCTATTTGATGGGAAAATGCCTATTGCTATCTGAGATCCTTTACAAATAGCAATAATATAAACTTAGAGGGAAGTTGGTATTGCTGAGGAAGTCATATTATGGTGTTTGAGTATGAAGAGTGCAGTTGAAGATATTTCTCTATTTCTCTAAGTTCCTTTTTTTCATATAGAACTTGTTGGGAGAAAGAAACCGAGGCCTTTGCTATAGTATTACAATATTTAAATTTTTCTCTAACAATGAAATAAAAGGAAAAATTCTGAATGTCTCTAACATAGATCAGTTGTTATTTATACACACAGCTTAGCCAGGGCAGTTCCAGAAATGATCTTTCTACATTATGTGGTTATCAGTGCCATTTAAAGTATATTACTAGCCAAAATTTTCTCATAACTAGTAGAAAGTCTACTTTCCACAAAAGCTGTCAAGCTGTATTTATTTTATGTATTATCATGAGTTACTTTCCCATTTATATCTCCATCTTAATATTTGTGAGAACAGAGGGAGACAGTTGCATAGGGGAAGAATATTCATAATCAGTGTATAATATAATTACAATTTCTAAATAAGAAATTATGCTTAAAGTCTCACTCAAAAAATAATCTTCAGTTTGATCTTTAATGAAAAACTTAATTTGAGGACTAGACATGTTGGACTGCTTTATGTACAAAAAAAGTTTGCTAAAGTTAACAAAACCAAATAGGTTATGACACAAGAAAAACATAGCAAGTGTTCAGTTTCTGAGTGAGATTAAGAAAAATAAATTAAAAAAAACAGAGAAGATTCTATTAATTAAATATTTTTTCATGAGATATATACCTTTTTAGTGGTAAAGGAATACTAAGGATGTTCAAAGGAAGCTTTACTGTACCTTCTGTTTAATCTTGTAAACAGCTGGGTCCTAAATTCAGAAGTATTATTCTCTTTCCTGGTTTTCAAGGTTTGATATTCAATCCAAATGTGACTCTTTAGTTATTTCAGGCAGAGGGTAAATTTCTCTTAAGCCCACATTTTGCAAACTACTTAGGAGAATGCTACTATCTCCCTCTGCACAAATTTTAAACAGTCAACAGACAAGGCCTCCATCTATTTCACTGCTCTTGTCCTGGCTGCTCAACTGCCCACATTGCTTCCTTTACTCTAATTTTTGGAAAGGTCACTTGAGCTCCTCCAATCCTGTTTCCAGACCCCAGCCATGGTAGCTGCCCAGCATCTCAGACATGGCATTGCTATCAAAGTGCTGCCCTTCATGCTCATTTTTGTTATAGACCAAACTGCCCTTTGTCATTGTCACAACAGACTCTTTCTTTTAGTAATATAGTGATGATGCCTATGCTTTTAGTAGAATGATAAAGAACAAGAAAATACATCTGTTTCAAGGACATACATTTTAAACTTACTATCTGTTGCCTTCTCACAGAACAGAGAACTATAATCCATTCTTTAATTTCTTCCATCATGTTCCATGAAAATCTGAGGTTGCCAGGATGCATGTCTTTTGGCAGAAATGCTTCTTATTTTTCCTAATCTACTACTTGTCCCATGGGAGCAGCATTCTATAGGCAAATTTCGATTCAACAAGAGGAGTTTCAACTATCCCTCCTGATTCCCTCCCCACATTTTTAACAATCGCAATAGTATAACCCTCTAGCAAAAGGTCTCCCTCACCATGATGCCCTCTGCCATATGTGTAGTGTTACCCTTCCAACACACAAGCAAATCCCTTATGTGATTTCTTTGGGGCCAACTTGTGCTTATTCTGCTGTATATGCTAATGTGCATTTTATGTAATCTTTTTTTAAATTAACACAGATTTTTATGATCCATCAACATTTGTTGAACATATTCTGTGTGTCAAGAACTATGGGGTATGTTATATTGGAACCCTTCATGGTAGGTGTTCAAGGAAATGAAAAAGAAAAGAAAAGAAAAAGAAAAAGCAGCAATGATGAGGTTGGCCAACATCTTAGTTTTTTTTTTCTCATTCTGCTCCTTCATATGTGTTCTCTCCCAGTTGCCACACTGCACAGCAGCTTGTCCCAGATGGCAGTGGGGGCCAGGGCCAGGCATCAGGAATTACTCAACTCTGAAAGGTTTTCTCAGTGTATGGATGAATGGATGGGTAATCATGTGTTTACTTTACTATTTTTAGTGTTCTGTTTTTGAAGTTAGATTATAGGCAGCATAAAAAAGTTATGTAGCCTTTGACCTACAGACATCTGTTGCTCACTACTATTCTATGCTGAAAAACAAAAACAATATGCCAACAACCAATTTTGATTGGTGAGACCGCAGATCAAATCACTTTTCTGCTCAAAGGCCTCCACTTTCTTCCCATCTCACCACACAACAAAACTAAATGAAATAAGTTATTTTTTTGGTGTATGAGGTTCTGTATGATTTTACTCCCGCCTATGATTCTGACTTGACTGCCTGACATGCTTTTCCTTTATCCCTATGACCCACCCAGCAACATTAGCCTTCTTGCTCTTTCCTGAACATGCTACTATGCTCTTATCTCAGGGCCTTGGTGCTTTCTCCTCTCTCTGCCTGGATGCCCTTGCTCCAAGACAGTCACTGGGCTTTCTCTCTCAAACATCACCTTATAGAGACTTTCCTCAACAACTTTTCTAAACAAGTTTCCCTATCCTTCTCCCATAACCTTCTATTCTCACAATCAGTTTTATTATTATTATTTATAAAACTTACTATCTTTTCTTGTATATTTGTTTATTCTCTCTCTCTCTTGCAACTGGAATGTAGACTTCATGAGTCGGGATTTTGTCTATGGCATAGCACTTAGAACAGTGTCTGGGACAAAGTAAGTGTGCAAAATAGTGCCTGTCCCTGGAATAGTACTATTTAAGTGTTCCCAGGCCCAATCCCAACACCCAATATTTACATCTCTAATCTTGAGGTGTTTTCCAGAAACTGTAGAAGGCCATTTTGCTGACCTGTGCTTGAGATTTACAGCTATCTCCAGGCAAAGAGCAACCCTGAACCAATGATTCTCAACATTTGCTGCATAAATACTACAGCTTCATTGCCCTTCAGTAAGGAAATGAGGGAGGAGTTCTGAGACTAAGGTAGCTGTCTTAATAATGCACTTTTTATAGGCTCCCTCCTCTTCCTTCAATCATTTCTCTACTTCCCTACCAGCTTGCACCTCTCAAGTAAACCATTTACTCTCAGGATCTGCTTGGGCAATCCAAAACAAGACAATAGATATTCAGGATACATATTTAGAAAAAAGGCTAAGAGGGGACTGTTGCAGAACAGATTCATGAAAGGTGGAAAGTTAGCTAAGCAACCAGGAAATGAGAATACTAACAATAGGGAGAAGAAGAGCTGATTATATTAAGGAAAAAATGAAAATGAAACCTTGGCAAACATCTGAGAATCTATATCTGCAATTGAGTTCTCAGAAATCTACAAGGAAAAACACAGAAACAAGTGCACATAATGCTGACTTCATCGCTGTGAAACCTTGCAGTTGCATAGGCCCCATGCTAAGAAAGACCCTCTATTATACTTGGTTTAATGCTCTGCTGTTGCTATCTTGAAGTTCTTAATGATTTTTTTTTATAAGGAGCTCTGCATTTTCATTTTATACTGGTTCCCACAAATTATCTAGCTAGCCCTAGGTGTACACCACAGTTTCTCATTACAGTTGAGGAAGAGGAATAGAATATAAAGGCATTGAAATAACAGGAATAGATTTTATAGAGCTAGGTGGTGGATACCTAAGAAATTCTCAGGATCTTCCCATAGTCTATTTCAATTAAGAGTGTTAATTTTCTTGTCTCAATAATTAAAGCAGGAGTGCTGGGATGGCTCAGTGGGTTGAACACTCATCTTGTAGCCCTGGAGTCTGAGGATTGAATCCCAGCCCTAGCTCACACAGACCCATATGCTGAACTAGGGTGTGCCCCCAGTTCGGTTCTCAACAGGGTGAGAGCTCCATGCAGGAGGCTCCCAGCCCAGTTCCTGCCCTGTGTAGCCACGCACCACCTGTGAAATGAAACTATGTGGAAAGCCAATAACGTGAAACTATGGAGTTTACTCTGGGTCCTCTCCCTTCTGTCTATCTCTGTCTGTCAAAAACAATAAAAATAAATCTTAAATAAATAATTATAGCAGCTCTGGTACTAGAAATAATCTAGAAATATTTCATAATACTAATTACTTGATATAAATTGTGAAAACATTTTTGGACGGATATAATGTATATTTTTAGTTTATAGTTTGGTTTGTTCGGAGGAAAAACATACAATTGATACTAACTAGAAAAACTATAATGGGATACTTAATAAAAAATTACATTTGTCACTGTCATTGACCTGTAAGAGCCTGTTTTTGTGGTGTGTGTCCTATTTGCTGCTGCTGGCTTTTAAATTGCTCATTCATTTGGCTTTCCAATTGGAAGGATTCCAACCAAGAATTTTTGATATTTCCAGTTTGACAACTTGCACATAAGATGTTATTTTTACAACTATGCCATTTTATTTTCATTTAAGATAGCAGAGATTTAAAATAGAACATTTAAATACTAAAAATGACTTTTGATATAAAAAAGAAAGAATTATTTGAGAAAGAAAACTTATCCATTGTGGGAAATTTTGGTTTGTGGACTTGCAACCAGCGTGGCAAGTCAGTAAAGCATCACAGCATTTTCCACTAACTAAAAACAGATGTCATGTGATGATGAGTGTTACATCTGCAGCTGACACCCACTTCAAAGAACAGGTGCCTCTAGATGTTCGAAAAAGAAAAGGCAGCTCTTGTGCCCCAGTCTATAGCAGCCTTCAGGAAGTGATGAGTGGGAGCAATGGGAAGACTGGCTCAGTGGCAGCTCTGGGTCCCTACTATATCACAAAGGTACATCAGGGCACTTGGGTTATCATTGCACTTTCTCCTGAATAAGGCTTCTATTTCAGAGGCTAAATTGATATGGTAGCATTTGTTGAAAATAATTGATGGTGGAGACAAAAGAATGAAATTGGACACTTACCTTACTTACCTCATATACAAAAATTAACTAAAAATGGATGAACAACTTAAACACAAGAGCTAAAACTATAAATCTCTTAGAAAAAAACAGGGGAAATCTTCATGATGTTGAACTTGACAACGATTGCATATATAAAACAAAAACAAAAACAAACAAACACAACAACAACCACAGCAACAACAAAACAAAAGAACAAGAAAAACAAAACCAAAATAAAAAACAAATGAACAAAGAACACTCCACAAACTACAAAAAGAAAAAAAAAAGATAAATTGGATTTTATCAAAATTTAAAAGTTTTATAATCAAAGGATACAATCAACAGAGTGAAAAGGCAACCCATGGAGTGGAGAAAATATTTCCAAATCATGTATCTAGTAAGGGATAAATACCCAGCATATACAATGAACGCCTACAACTTAACAACAGCAACATAAAACCAAACAATTCGTTCAAAAAAGATGAAAATGATTTTAACAGATATTTCTCCAGAGAGGATATACAAATGGACAATAAAAAGATACTCAACATTATTAATCATTACAGAAGTGCAAATCAAAACCACAGTGAGATCTTACTTCACACCCATTATAATATCTATTATCAAAATCTAAAAAGAACAGCAACTGTTGCCAAGGAAGTGGAAAATTGGAAACATTATGTATTGCTGTGTGAATGTAAAATGATGTAGTTACTGTGGAAAACATTATGGTGGTTCCTCAAAAAATTAAACATAGAATTGTCACATGATGCAGCAATTCCACTTCTACATCTACGCTCAAAAAAATTGAAAGCAGGGCCTCTAACAGATATTAATATTTGTACACCAATGTTCATAGGTATATTATTCATAATTGCCGAAAGGTAAAAGCAACCTAAATGTCCATGGTAACTAAACAAGATCTAATATAAATATACAAGGACTAAACATACAACATCTAATATAAACATAAAAAGGAATGAAGTTGACACATTCTACAATGTGGATAAACCTTGAAAACATGCTAAGTAAAATAAGACAGTCACAAAAGACATACATTGTATGATTCTACTATATAAGAGATCCAGAACAGAAAGCATAGTGGTTATTTGGGGATGCAGGAGTGGGGAATGGGGAATTATTTTTTAATGGGTACAGAGTTTCCCCTTGGGATCATGAAATGTTCTAGAGGTAGACAATATGGATGGTTGCACAGCAATGTGAATCTACTTAATGCTAGAGAGCTGTACACTTGAGCATTGTAAAACTGGTAAATTTTATGCATATTTTATCCCAATTAAAAAAACAAAATCCTTTAATCATAAAAATTGACTTAATTTATTAAAAAAATATAACATGTGCATATGAGTTTTAGGCAACAGAGAAAAGTACCAAGTAGAAAGCAACAAGTCTCCCAGTCACCTCATGGTGAGCATAATTTCAGACATCTTTTCATTTTTTAAGACAGTCGAATGACTAGATAAATGGATTGACAGTTATGTTGATAAAGAGAATGCAAACAACTTGATACAAATGAGATCATAGTATACATACTACTTTTGCAACAGAATGTAATATTTAATTTAATCTAATCTAACACAATAAAAATGCTGAAAATAAAACTGAAAGAACAAATTAAATTCAGAGAAATGCTTCTCTTCACCACAAGAAGTCTCTGGCTTAAAAAACAGATTGCAATTACATCTTTTTAAAAGCTTTGTGCTTCAATTTTGGGCAGTGTATGAACTGACTCCATATCATGAAAGAAAGGTGATTAGCATTCTTATATTTCCATTTCTTTTATTCCAGTCTCTGTTTTTGTTTCTTATATTATTTTTACTTTATTGGAGTTTATAGCACACTGTATTCTGAAAATATAGTCTTCCAAATTGCTTAGTCTTAATTATACAAGTCAGTGGATTTAGTGATCATCATTAGTTTTCTTCCTACAATTTCTGTTGTTGAGTTTTTAGGTTGTTTTTTTTTTTGAAGTTTTATTTATTTATTTATTTATTGACAGAGAGAGAGAGAGAGAGAGAGAGAGAGAGAGAGAGAGAGACAGAGACAGAGACAGAGACAGAGAGAGAACTGAACTGGGGGAACTCCCCAGTTCAGCATATGGTTCCGCACAGGCCGGGGCTGGGATTCCATCCTCGGTCCCCGGCGCTGCAAAGTGAGCGCTTAACCCACTGAGCCATCCTGGCTTCCCCCAGAGTTTAGATTTGACTTACCTTTAAGTTAGTTAACTTTCATCCTTAAGGTAAGTTTTTCAAGGAAAGCTCTATTTTCTGTATGCTTTCACAGTGAAGAATGCCTATACTTGCATATTTGATTTCAAATCGTCAGGGTACAATTTTCTTGAGCCATATTTTCTCTCCTTCAGAGCATTGTAAACATCATATGATATTGAATATTGCTGTGAAGATACCCTAGGCCTGACTGATATTATATAATACATCCCCACATCCTCACCTGTAGATAATTCCACTTTTCTGCCTGGATTCCAGAAGAATTCTTTCTTTAGCCTTGCAGCTCAATAACTTAACCGGTATCTGTCCTAGTGTTGACAATCTGTTTTTTTTGTTTGTTTGTTTGTTTTTTTAATTTATTGTTAAATTTGGTGAGGTTACATTGGTTGGTAACAATTAGACAGTTTACAGATGTACAAGTCCACCTCACATCATTCATGCATTGTATTATGTGCCCATCACTCAGTATCAGTTCTCCTTCCATCACCTTATATCTAGTGCCCACTCCCACCTCCCCCCAC
>PVKE010034620.1:0-17305 GCA_004027555.1 Craseonycteris thonglongyai
CAGCCCGCCCTCGATCCAGCTCCACTTTGACCGTAGTCCCCCAATCCCCCTTTGTTTTTGCCAGCCCCGGGCCGCGCTCCGAGTCTCTGTCCCCGAACCGCTGCTTCCCTTTTCCTCGCCCGCTCTCCCCTTTTTTCTCTAACCTTTGTGTGTTGTTCCGTGTTGTGTGGTTCTCTTAGTTGAGGTTTCTTCTCAGGGTTTCCCCTGTGGATTCCCCTCTGTTCACAAGGCCCTTCCCAGGCAGTTATCGGTGTTCTCCTCTCATGCCGCCATCTTGGATCTCCTCCAAGCTTTTCAAACTGAATAATAGAGATATTTTGCAGTAATCCCAATGGCACCACTTTTGCATGTTCTCCAATACTGTTATGCTCTAAGATGTGTAAAAGTATGCATTTAAAGTTTGGGGTTGGTGGGTAGCCATTAGGACTCTCTGGAGACTGACTAGCTGTATGAAAAGGATGGAATAAGAGGTTAATAAAAACCCCAAAACACTCCACAAGGTCGCCATGATCCAAATCTGTATAAGAGTATCTTATTTTTGTGTTAGGTAGGAAAGCAGGCATGAGTGATAGGAGGGACAGAATATAATATGATCGGAGCTTTGTACCGCCATTCCCATTCTCCAGGAACTACCCAGCCCCAACCCCTAGAGGTAAATCTTTCTATTAAAACACTCAGGAAAATGGAGAAAAGACTCCAAGCAGAATTATCCAGTTTGGGGCACTTGCACAAATCACTGGAGACTGTCTATAGTTTGACCCCCAGCATCATTATCATACAATCATAATAAAATGAATGTTAGGGTTTGATTCCCTGTGGGTTTTTCTGTATGCATTCTGGGTAAGAGCATGCACAGAGAGAAAATAATTATATAATTTATATATGTCAATCAAATGACCTAAGTCTATATATCAAATGTTCTAAGTCTTTATGTTATACACAGGGCTGGCTCGGTGCTAACAATAAAATTCAAACCCTAAACCCATCAGGGCCACTGTTCCTCTTGGCTTGGCCTGCTTTTCTCTTGAAAGGTATTTTAATAAACTTTACTCTGTTTTCCTTTGTTTCCCTAATCTGCAATTCTTTTTTTTTTTTAAAGATTTATTTATTTTATTGTTTTTGACAGAGAGAGAGACACACACACAGAGACAGAGAGAGAACTGAACTGGGGGAACTCCCCAGCTCAGCACATGGGCCGGGGCTGGGACTCGCTCCTCGGTCCCCGGAGCTGCAAAGTGAGTGCCTAACCCACTGAGCCATCCCGGCTTCCCCAGATCTGCAATTCTTCACCACGTCTTGTGGTGACACTTCTCTGCTTATGAATATTGCATTTTGGAAAACTATAAAAACTTGACTACAATAATTTTTTTTCCTGAATATTTAATGTAGAATCTGACCATTTTTGTTTATCTACAAAGTTGTTGAGTTTTAATCCATCAAAATGTCAAATGTTAAGTGGTTTACCCGGTATAATAGTCAGGATAAATTACTTTATACTGAAAAATAATAAATCACCACCTCTTAGTAATTTAAAATAATAGAAATCTAATTTTTTTTAATGTTACATGTGTAATCCATGTTGGCAAAGGGCAACATGCTCATTGGAGTTGCTTAAGGGATCACTTTAATAAAGGCCCTGTTGCCATCTGAACATGAAGTTTTAGGCCTTAGCCTTTGTGGGATCAAGAACATGAAAAATTGAATTTCTGAAGTTTTTTGCTCAGGAGTGACACATCATTTATATTCACATTTCATTGACCAAAGCAAGCCCTGTAGCTATGCATAACTTAAAGAATGAATGTTCTTAGGAAGAGAGAAGAACCAGAAATGTAGGGGAGGGACGAGGGGATAACTTAGTAGTTGAGCACTTGCCTTGCAATCACAAGGTCCAGAGTTTGATTCCTGGCCCCAGCCGATGCACACCCATATGGTGAACTGCAGCACAAGTGGTAACTGCTGCATGGCAGCGAAGATTCTTGCCTCCCATGTCAGAAACCCCCAGTTCAGTTTCCACCACGCACAACTCCACATCCACCTGTGTGGAATAAAACCATGTCACAACTAATAATATACAATGATGGAGGCTGCTCTGAGCCCTCCCTAATTTTTTCTCTCTCTCACCTTCTCTCAAAACAACAAAATAAATCTTAAAAAAAAAATCTCTGGGAAAGTAATATCTTCCACAATTTGTTTTTTTTGATCACCAAGTATTCTGTTCAGTCTTCTTCCCACATGTAGAAAACACCCATGACCAAATCAAAAGAAACAATTCAAAAAATCCATTCCAGTCATGATATGGAACTTAGTGTATTGGCTTATTCATCAGGTCTTAACGTGGCTTCCCTTGATCTGTAGAATAGAGAGCCAAAAACAGCTAAAACATACCACCTTCCCAATGAGATACCCACGCAATATGCAATGGTGGGAAAGAAAAACTCTAAACACTCCCATTCAGAAAGGGGAAGAATGGGGGACTTTCTATGAACACTGATTCACAGTAAATGTAACATTTCTGTGGGAATTGTAAGATTCCTTACCCTGGGGATATGAAATGTTCTCTGGTTGTGCCCTGGTTCTATTCCTTGGGAGGAACTCCTTTGTTCATTGTTTTTCAAGTCCTGAGCTACACCCTCTGGGAGAGCATTCCTTTTTTCAATATATTTATTGGCCACACCTTAAATGGACACTGGGGAATATTCACTTCTGCTTTCTAAACTTGTTTCTTGCCTATAGTATAAGGTTGGGTGCCCAAAGATTATTTAGAGTCTGGAAGAGGAATAGGCTCCTTAGAAACTCAGTAAAATGATCATCAATCTGTTTTTATTCAGCTCCTTGTGCAAGTAAGAATCTAAAAATGATTTTTTTTTTTTAACTGGAAGGACTTATGAGTTTTACATCTCTAATGTGCTCCTCCTTGCCCAGTGGTAATTAAATCAATTAAAAGGTTTAAGTGGATTTTGGTTTCACAAAGTATTTCTCAATCTTATCTTTCATTGCTTGGGATGAAAAAGTAGTTTCTGGACTTATTCTATTTCCTTTCCCCTGGGCTTTGGAAACTGTCCAGTTCTTTCCTGAGTTTATTTGTTCCTTGAAACTTATTGCCAAACTATCCAGTGGTAACCAAAATACATAACCAGCATTTTACTTTCCAATATAATCCCATAGAGCTACAAGTGCATTCGGAACATGATCTACCTTTGATATTATTATAGGTCTTAGCAAATGTTTTCCCCTGATGTAGAGCACAAATCTCCATCTTTTCAGTTTCCAGTACATTTTCCCACTACCAGCTATTAGATCCCTAACACACTAAGACATATTTTAGGTTTTCATTAGGGAATCAGCGTGCTTCAGATAAAATTTTTATATGCTTCAAGATAGTGAATTGGTAACAAATAATCTCAAAATTTCAATGGTTTAAAGCAACAGATGAATAAGGTAGTTACTTTTCTATATATCAGCAATTAACAAATGTAATTTGAAATAACAATAAAAACATTTACAATAGTACCAAAAAGAAAAATAATTAGTTTTAAATCTATAAAATATATATGGAATCTATATGTGGAATATTGTTCATTACTGATTTAAAAAAAGTCAAATAGTATCAAATTAAATGGAAAGAAAAGCTATTTACACGTCCATGAATTGAACATTTTAATTTATTGTTTGTTCTTCAAGTTTGATCTGTGGATTTAACATAATCCCAATCAAAATTCCAACAAGTATTTTTATAGTTATAAAAGAAAGTATTCTAAACTTTATATGGGAAAGCAAAGGGCCTAGAATAGTCAACACAATTCTGAAAAAAAGAAACAAAGTGGGAATATTTCCATTACCAGATTTCAAGATTTATTACAAAGCTACTGGTATCAAAACAGTCTGGTATTGACAATAGACACATTGACAATAGACACTAGAGAGCCCCAAAATAGACTCACACAGATTTAGTTAACTGATTTTTGACACAAATGAAGATAGACACAATTGGAGATGGAACAGTCTTTCCAACAAGTAGTGTTGAAATATTTTTGATACCCTTATGCAAAACTATGAACCTATATGTAGATCTCATACCTTACAAAAAATAAACTTGGAGAAGCAGGGATGGCTGAGTAGGTTAAGTGCTCACTTTGCAGCCCTGGGGACTGAGAATCGAATCCCGGCTCTGGCCCAGGTGGTCCCATATGTGCTTCTCATGCAGGAGGCCTCAAGTTTGGTTCTCACTCCCCTGGTTCAGCCCCTGGTTCAAGGGGGTGTGCCTCCCATGTGGGAGGCCCCCAGCCCAGTTCCTGCTCTGTGCAGCCCCCACCCACCTGTGTGGAACAAAACCATGTCAAAAACTGATGTACAACTATGGAAACTGCTCTGGATCCTCCCAGTTTCTCTGTCTTTCTCTGTCTCGGTCTCTGTCAAAATAAAATAAATCTAAAACAAACAAACAAACAAACAAAACTCAAAATGAACCAAAGACATAAATGTAAAATGCAAAGCTATGAAACTTCTAGGAGAAAAATAGAGGAAAATCTAAATGACCTTGCATTTGGTTATAAATTTTTATATACAACACCAAAAGCATCATTTATTAAAGACAAATAATGTACTTTATTAGAACTAAGAACTTTTACTCTGTGAAAGACATCATTAAAAGCATGAAAAGACAAGCCAGAGTTTGGAAGAAAATATTTGCAAATCGCATATTTGATAAAAGACTTCTATTCAGAATATACAAAGAACTCTTAAGGCAACAGAGGTTTATTTTGTGCTTATGCTACATGTCATTGAAGGTTGGTAGGGGTTTTGTTCATTGTGGTTACTCAGGGAATCAGACTGATAGAGGCTCTGTAGTTATATTACCACGAGGCTGTAGGGTTCCCCCGTCAGCTGAAAAGAATATAGAGACTTGGATAAGTTTTAATTGTTCTCACTAGTAATTGGCATGTCACCTGTAATCACCTTTCATGGGGTAAAGAAAATACCAGAGGGTGTGCTTTCAGAAAAAAATTTCTAGAAGAAAATTTCTGGTATAAAAAACTGGGAATTTTGTTGAACGCTAGTAAGTATTCCACACCCAGTTACTTAGATATGCAAAGAGAGTTGAGAGACCGCTTAGCTAGTATTTATTAAACATTGCATATATAAAATTAGATATTTCACAATATAGAAACCTAGTTTCTTCCCATATTTGCAGGAGATTGAAAACCTAAAGCATTAAAGTCATCAACTTTCTTTTTAGCTGTTAGACTGCAATTTAATTATATTAGGTATCCATCTTAGAAAATCATGAGACCTTTGAGAAGACAGAGAGAGATAAAAGAAAACAAATAGGTCTTTTGAAAGTGATTGCATATAGCCAAGATCAGTAGGAAAACAAACCCAAAAAAAACTTTAGAGGAATGTCTAATAGAACCATGTAAAACCTTGGTCACTTCTCCTTTGGTTCAATTGGACCTCTAAAGTGAACATAAAAATAATGAAAACATGAGAAGACCACATGAGAGATTTCCTAGCCAAAGGAAAATCATCACATTCAACTACGGTAAGCTGTAGAAGTTTCAATGTTCAACAAACTTTCATTTGAGAAATACAAATAAAATATTCAAATTTTATTCATTTCCATAAATTAAAAAATAATAATTTACTATCACAAACTATTGTCATTTAGATAGGTAAGTGGGTCTAAAGTTTAATGCAAGTTTTGGTGGTCATACATCTTTAGAATTTTTCAAGCCTTCAGTTAAATTCAGAAAAGAAGTAGTTAAGTAATAAACACTTTTCTCTTTCAACAGAGTGTAAATCATATCATTGGAATAAAATACCTCAATAATTCATAAAAGTCTAGTTACCTAATAGGCCAAATTAAGTGGTCAGAAAGTATACTTCCCCAACTCCATGAACTTTACTGATAAAAGAAGGGCAACTTCAATAAATATTAGTGACTGATCACAAACTTAGGGAAAAAATCATAGATTACTAATCAATTGGATACTTATTTTTCCATTTCAGTACAATCAAGAATCACAGGCAAGCACCACATAAAATGCTGTTATTTTTTCTTACAAAAATCAGCTTTTAAATTGTGTTTCATGGTTACTGCTATCATAGATTGTTAGCCTGAGAAGGAAAAAACTGACAAAAAGTTACTATAATCTCACTTTGTAAAATATAGATAAAAGATGCTCCAGCTAATTTCTGAAAAGAGTATTCAAGTTTGTGGTCTCTGAGTGATAAATTGTGGAACTAGGCATAAATGACAGTTCAGAGTTATAAACTATATGCTCTTTGAAATAAATTGTTTATTAATTGTTGCCTTGGATAATCAAAACATTTTCAGGGTTTAAAAAGACTCACAAGCAAAATGTTCCCACAAAGCAGTCGCTACTGATTAGTTTTTCAAATGAATTTTCAAAAAAATGAATATTCATTTTAGTTCACCAAATTTGTGCTTGATCCAATCCATATTTGCATGTTGCCATTTCCTCATCAATTAACTCTTAAAGAAATATAGTCAGTCAATTTACACAGATATACATGCATATAATGGGTTTCTTTATTCATTATATAATTTTCTTAAAACACACAAAAGAGAAAAACAAGCATGTCTAAAATTATGTTGAATTATAAAAAGTAGATTCCATATAAGACATTTTTGGTTTCAAAATCCTCAGTTAGTTGAAACCTTGGGCAAGTCTTTTAGTGACTTTTGCTTCAGATCACTCATCTGTAAAATGGAAAATAAAATACCATCTATCTCAAAGGGTGTTTCTGAGCATTATATGTGTGTGTGTGTATATATATATATATATATATATATATATATATATATATATATATATATATATATATATACATACATACAATAGGTCTTGGTATATAGTTAAGTAAGGTGAATAAGTGTTAGTTATTATTATTGAACACATGTCACGAGCTTGCTATGAAGAATTTCTTTTACAGCTTTCTATCCAGACTGCCTTTGTATTGACAGCTTAATCTAATACAAAACCTTCTAAAACAGTTTGTGGATGTTTTTCACCAGGTCTCGATATTATTTCAACTGTCATTGGTGATTTTCACCATTGCCTTCCTTTTACTCAAACTGTATCCTTCAGCAGTGCCTATCTCACTTATTTGAATGTATTCAAGAATTACTCATCATCCAAAGGCATGATCAATTTTACAAGTTGTTATACACATAAGCTACCTTAGAAAAAAGTGATTTTATCCTCCTTAGCTCATATAGTATTTTTTATATTCTTGTAATGAAAACTATCATATTAGAATATCTGTCACTGTTGGCTAATTAAAGACCAGAATGACCATCTTAATATACTTGCATGTTGCCATTTTCTCTTCAATTAGCTCTTAAAGTAATAACAGAAATATCCTCATCCACATTTCTATAAATATACATGTATATAAGATAGTTGCATTCATATACGCTCACTAGGAATTGAAGAAGAAAGTACATGAATTTCTCAATCTATACTCCTTTACTTAACTGTTGAGGAAACTAACCCAAGAGAGTCCTTGACTTGTTCAAGAAGATACCATCACTTGGTAGAAGAGCTGAGGCTAGCAGAGGATCTCTGATCTTAGAACTTTGTTTCTTCTGATACCTCCTAAATTCACTGACATATATGCTATATCTTACATCATTGTCTCCAGTGGTTTCCAAGCATGAGTGTGCAGATCTGTTCAGTCTTTTCCTCTGTCTTGAAAGGAATTGAAGTAGTCACTCTATACCAAATTAAAAATCGATTCAATTAAAAAAATATTAAGGACAACTTGATTAACTATGTGTCTGGTTATGACAGCAAGGCATAGTAAGAAACATGTGGATTTGGAGTCCAGAATACAGATACAAGTCTTGGCTTTGCCACTGACTGACTGAGCATGTGATTGAATTTATCATGACCTTAGTTTTCTCATATTAAAAAATTAAAATAATGTTCCATGCTTCACAGAATTTTTTTGAGTATGTACTGTGATATGAGAAGGTATTGTCTAGTGAAGTAGAATATTAGATTGATATTGCTATTGATACCAGACACTTAACCCTATGAAGAATTGTGAAAGTTGAAAAAGAGATGGAAGGTTAAACATGGTGTTAAACTTCAGAATGAAGTTTTCAAAAATAGAGTTAATTTTATGCTTATTATACTAACTCTTAACCATAAGTATATTTTACATAATTTCTCCACAGACTGGATGCAGCTAAAATTAATGCTTCCAATTTTCTTTAGTTGGCAAAGCCCTTTTTCTTAGTCAGAATCAATCTTATTCCATGAACTCTGATTTTCAGAGAATGATAGCCAATAGTGTTGGAATTATTCACGTGGACTATGGGCAGGGATTTTGGGATCTGGACTCAACCTTAATATATCTGAGCCAAGGAAAACCCTCTACCAAAACCAAAAGACTCTAGATTTATTTTTCTTATTTAATACAGCTCTTAAGTATAAAACAAGGAAATTTGATTGCCACCAACAGCCTATTTTATTTTAACTATAAAAGATATTCCCTCAAAAACAAAAATACTGTACAGTTTGGAAACTGATTAAAATAATTATTTGAAATGCTCCTCAAACCAGTTGTAGAATTGTGGGGCTGAAGAGAGTCATGGGGTTCAGCCATCCCAATCTGGAAATTTTACGGGTGAGGAAACTAAGCTGCACAGTCTAATTCATAAATAGAGGTCTCTAGCATCCAGAAAGCCTCCTCCAAGTTTAACATATTTTCTATTATGTTGTGCAACTTTGTAAATATATATATATTTTCATTTTTTTGATCTGAAAATATTCTCTACATTAGAATTGAGAAACTTAAATATTAATTATTCTTCTTTAATTTCTTTAAGAAATTAAATTTCTTTAAGACTTTCTTTAAGAAATTCTGGGGAAGCTGGGATGGCTCAGAGGGCTAAGCGCTCACTCTGCAGCCCCGGAGACCGAGGATCGAATCCTGGCTCCAGCCCAGGCAGACCCATATGCTGAACTGGGGTGTGCCCCCAGTTCAGTTCTTGCCGGGGCCTATGAGAGAGGCTCCTGGACCAGTTCCTGCCCTGTGCAGCCCTGCACCCACCTGGGGAGTGAAACTACATGGAAAACTGATGTTGGCAACTATGGAGACTGCTCTGGGCCCTGTCCTTTCTCTCTGTCTCTCTCTGCCTGTTTCTCTCTCTGTAAAAAAAAAAAAAAGAAAAGAAATTCTAAGTCTATTTAAATTAGTTACTTTTATAATTACCAGTTCTTGAAATCAGCTTAGCTGTTTCTTTTTTTAAATTTATTTTTATTGTTTTTGACAGAGACAGAGATACAGAGACAGAGACAGAGAGAAGGGGGAGGGCCCAGAACAGTCTCCATAGTTGCACATCATTGGTTTTTCCACATAGTTTCATTCCACAGGTGGGCTTAGGGCTGCACAGGGCAGGAACTGGACCGGGGTCTCACCTCAGTGAGAACCGAACTGGGGGCACTGCCCAGTTCAGCATATGGGTTCGCATGGGCTGGGGCCGGGATTCTATCCTTGGTCCCCGGGGCTGCAAAGTGAGCGCTTAACCCACTGAGCCATCCCAGCTTCCCAGAGCTGTTTCTTTTTGAGATATATCAGTGAAATACCTTCGTTATTCAGGTTCCTCTACAAAAGTGTTTTTCAAACTTAATTGCACATTGAAACAAACAAGAAAGCTTTTAAAAATGCAAATGTTTGCATCATACTTTCAGAGATTTTTATTTACTTAACCCTGAGATGTGTTCTGGGTGGGATCTCTTTAAAAACTTCTGTCTTATTTTTGTTGTGCAGCCAAAATTGAGAACCACTGCATGGTCAACGAAATAGGTAGCGTTGGCAGTGATTATCTAAGCTATCAGTGATACAATTCTGATATCTCTCTTTTATACCATGTAAGTTTCTTTATTAATTGATCAGAACATTAAATGGAGAATTACCACATTTTGCTTTTCTTTTACAAATATATATTTTTTAAGATTTATTTTTATTGTTTTTGACAGAGAGACAGAGAGAGACAGAGAGAAGGGAGAGGGCCCAGAGCAGTCTCCAGAGTTGACATTAGTTATCCATTAGTTTTACTCCATAGGTGGGCGCGGTGCTGCACAGGACAGGAACTGGGCCTGGAGCTTCCCACATAGGGGAGCACACCCCATAGGAACTGGGGTCATACCCCAGTTCAGCATGTGGGTCCGCCTGGGCCGGAGCTGGGATTAGATCCTCGGTCTCTGGGGCTGTAAAGCGAGTGCTTTACCCACTGAGCCATCCCAGCTTCTTCTACAAATATTTTTTAAATATTTATTTTTATTGTTTTTGACAGAGAGAGAGAGAGAGAGAGAAATACAGAGACAGAGCCAGAGAGAAGGGGGAGGGCCCAGAACAGTCTCCATAGTTGCACACTACTGGGTTTTCCACATAGTTTTATTCCATAGGTAGGCACAGGGCTGCACAGGGCAGGAACTGGGCTGGGGTCTCACCCCAGTGAGAACTGAACAGGGGGCACTTCCCAGTTCAGCATATGGGTCCGCATGGGCCGGGACAGGGATTTGATCCTTGGTCCCTGGGGCTGCAAAGTGAGTGGTTAACCCACTGAGTCATCCTGGCTTCCCCTCTTACAAATATTTTTTATGTCCTTAGCTAAATTCCAAATATTTTCTGAACACTGGTAATACAAATACAAGTACCATATATTTCCTGTCCTTGAGGAACTTCCTGTCATGGTGAGGTCAGATTAGGAAGCATTTGGGTCATTTACAGTTATAAGACAAAAAGAGGTGTGTTAAGATGAGACATGCATGACTGATATCTCCCACTGACATCACCCATCAGGAGTAAAAGTTGTACATGAAACATTTCTCTACATCCATATATATAGCTCTTCTGATGGCAGGATATTCGTTTGTGATGAACAGATTAAAAAAAAGTAGTTTTTTGATTGAACAGCTGGTTTTCCAAATTCACTCAAATAATGTGGACGGAGATTAGACACCTTACTCTGTCATTGTGCTGGAAGGATGTGTGAGTTTGCATGAGTCAATTGGCATTAAACACCAGTTAGTACAGTTCAAGAAAAACACTTCTGTAGATCCCTGATCACACCCTGTTCATTCACGCTCCCCTTCAGCACCATGAATACTTCTCTCCAAAAACATAATCTTGCAGATGTCTGCCAATCTATGGGGTGGGATCTAGAAGGTGTAAAAATAGTGATGAGAAACAGATGAAAACATTTGTTTTTATAAATGACCTAGTGTAATTTAAAATATGAAGTCTCTGCTACTGAAAGGAATTGAAAAACCTATTTTCTTTCTAAGCACGGAATCTATTTTGTGTATTACTTTATGTACATATGAGGTAAATTTTTTTAAAGTACTTGAATAATTGATGTACTCAACTAGTGACAAATGAAAACATTTATTTTGTCTATTAGGTGTATATATTGTGAATTATTAAATATTAACCTCAAATACTATTTGGATATAATAATAATCATAATACAAACTCAATGATTTAGGGTAAAAATATATCTTTATATGATGGGATTTACTAAAATTAAGATTAAAATTTTTAGAGAATTAAATTAAGCTCTGTGAGGTTGGGGGCATTCTTAGCTTTCAATAAAATATCTAGCAGATTTATTTGTTGAATGAATGAGAGGTCTTCAGGTTGTAAGCTAAATGTGAATTTGCCATTTTTCTCATTTGAAAGTACTCAGAATCTGGTTTTAGTCTTTCTTCCTCTGTAACTATTTTTATAGCTTTTTAAAAAGAAGTTGGAGGGTGTCTTATGTAAACTTTGATTCAATGACATTAGCAGTAAAGTGGCACATAATAACTTCTTTATAACTTTATAGAACACATTCAGCTGAGAATTTTATGACTACTAGATACTTAATCTTACAGTCAATGAATACCTAATAAACATGTAAAATAAAAATATATAAAATAAATTTAATTTATACACTAATTTGCAAAGAATTGATTATGGTAAGATATTAGCTATATAGCCTTATGGATATTAATTCTTGATTAGTGGCCTCCAGTGTTTTTCTTTAGGGATTGCAGATAGCTCATATTGGCAGTAATAATTCTAAATTTTATAAGCCATTTAAAATGATGCCTCTCTTTTCGGTGTGTGTGTGTGTGTGTGTGTGTGTGTGTGTGTGTGTGTGTGTGTGTGTCTGAAATGGTGGCTGATAAATTGACTAGCTATGTACAAGTCTTACCAATTGAAAACCAATGCTTTTTCAAGGGCACCATAAAACATTGTCCAGAGAATTCACGTGAATCCTCTTTAGTTTTCCTTTACTTATTTTTTTTCTACACTGAATCATAGTATATTTTCTTGCTTTAATTATTTTTCAGTTTTTGAGCATATTCTGCTTTCTCTTTTGTGTTACTTTTATCCAGTTAGGATTTTGTGGGTTATACTACATTCCCATTTAAAAATTTAGCTATCTATTTGCAAGTAGTAACATTTTTCAGTACTGTGCTGCTGCTAATGGGTGGGAAAGAGATGTTTAGCTTACTAAAGAGGCTAGCAATGTTCCAAACAGCTGAATCTCAGTATGGTCCTTTGGTAGTGAACATCATCCCTTCATTTTGTAGTTGATGAGTTTATAATAAACTTAGTTAACATTAGCTATTGAACAACAGTTTAGATACTCAACAGTCAGAACTTGATCATGATATATTAAATTATTATTCTTGAAAATTAACAGTACAAATGTAGATTAAGGAGGGCTCAATGCACTGAATTCTATAATTTTACAGCTAAAACATGAAATTTTTATATTTCTATTTCCTATTATATACCTGTGTAATTGAATTTTCTTATTGTTAATAATTTTGGAACTGTGTTCAATATTCATCTCCTCAGCAGATTGCAATCTCATTGTGGACCAGCATGTCATACTGGGAACAATATTCGCAGTGACTTGCTTAGAAAATAGCAAACCCTCTATCAATATTTATTGAATGAATGAGTGGGTGAGTGAATAAGTTATATTTACTATTGAAATATTTTCCCAGTTCTGTAAGGTGCTAAGATATTTCCCAAATAAATGACTTCATTTTAAAAAATTGAATTATTATTTCATTTATTTGTTTATTTACTTAACATTTATTTAAAACCCTCTTTATGCCAGGCATAGTTCTCATACCTTCGCAATTCACAATGTAGTATGTAGTCTCATCATACTTAGTAACTTACTGCATTAACTGCCAAAGGAAATTCTCTGGACATAGAGAATGTTTGGCTATGCAAACAGTGGCCTTCTTCCTTTCCATGTGTCCTAGAAAGAAATTCAGAGAAGGAAATGGCAGTAACTATTCAACTGAAAATATGTTTTAAAGATTATATGTAAGGTGAACTACACTGGCCATGGTGTAGTTATAAATAAGGAGTCCTGGGAAAGGTTCAAAAGAACACATGTTTGGATCAAAAAATCCTGTTATGCAAAAGACAGGTTTTTGGAATGGTACCCCAGCCAGGAGATTTCCTTACTAGTAGCTGCCATTATTAAAATAGAAATACTCAAAAATATTTTATTTAATGCAGTAGTCCCCAACCTTTTGGGCATCAGGGACCAGCTTCATGGAAGACAATTTTTCCACAGACTGGGTGATGGTTTTGGAGTGATTCACGCACATTATATGTATTGTGTACTTTATTTCTATTATTATTAATGACAATTATATGTCTACTACCTGATATCTCTCACTTTCTTTCACAAGCCTTTGCTTTAAAATTATATCATTTTATGTCTTCCCATCACTATCCAACTCATTCCAGGTCTTGCCTAATATTCATTAATTAGGCTGTATACTGCAAGTGACAGATCAAGGAAACCCTGTGGAAAAACTGATGATGTACAACTATGGAGACTGCTCTGGGCTTTCCCCCTTATTTCTGTCTCTCTCTGCCTCTGTCTTTCTCTTAGTCAGAAACAATAAAATAAATCTTAAAAAAAAATAAAAATAACATTTATATTAGAGTTCTCTAGAGAAACAGCCAATAGAATGTAAAAAGAGATTTATGAAAAATTGGCTTACATGATTATGGAGCCTGAGAAGTTCCACCATTTGCCATTTGCAAGGTGGAGACTCAAAAAGTTTAGTGGTGTAATTTAATCTGAGTCCAAGGGCCTGAGAACCATGGGACCCAATGATGTTTATCATAGTCTAAGGGGAAGAGAAGGTAAAATGAAATGCCTTAGTTCCAGCACTGAGACAGAAAAATAGGGCTGAATTCTTCTCACCTTTGCCATTTGTTCTATTCAGATCTTGAGTGAATTAGTAGATGATATCTCACCAAATTGGAGAGGGTAATCTACTTTATTAAGTCCATTGATTCAAATGCTAAACTCATCCAGAAACACTATTATAGATATACTCAGAAACAATGTTTAATCTGGACACCCTGTGACCCACTGAAGTTGACACATAAAATTCACCATCATAAATTTTCCCCTTATCAACTTGGCATCCCCACACACATTCTTAAACCACATGTGGTCTCCAAATAAGATAATAACAAAGTCATAATTCCACCTTACATGATACAACTATCCTGTTTATAACCCAAAACACCCTAACCCCACTCTCAGAAGAAGAGTAAATGTTTACCCTTGAATAATGTTTACTCTTCTTTTTGATATTCTTTAACTTAAATATTATGATATGAATTCAAGACACTTTATATTATATGATAAGGTAATAAGGAAATATCTGTAAGTGATCACACGGTCACAACTGGTATTTATAAACCTTATTCCACTATCTATTCTATATTTCCTTTGCTTTCAGCAAACACCTCAACTGTTTCTGGTTCTTTACCTCATGAGATGACCCAAATCTTCATTCCTGAAGGGTCTGGGCTGCTAGTAGTTTTGCCTGGATTGGGCTGTTGTAGTTTTCAATTGACATTAATCATAGGGCATGTTAACACCAGAAGACACTTAAAGGGATCTCCTATTCCAGATGACTCTTCTTTGCCTCTACTGTGGAGTAGTAGCCCAATTTCCAGTTAATAGTCAAGATCAATCACCCCAGCCTATATCATAATTCCTTTCTTGGCCAGTTGATTCAGAGTCATAAGGAGACCAAAGTGGGTGGATGACAGTCTTAGCTTCAAATTCAACAGAGTCATTGTTGTATCTCCTGGTTGAATCACTTCTCCTTCTAGAATGAAGATATTTAGGCAGCAGAAAGTAAAATTAGAAGAACAGGGATGCTTGGGTAGCTCAATAGGTTGAGCACTTACCTTGAAATCGTGAGGTCTGGTGATCAAATTCTGGTCTTGGGCCATGCAAACCCATATGCTGAACTGTGGCGCACAACTGGTAACCACCAGGATGGTGGCAAAGGTTTTTGCATTCCATGAGGGAGGTCCCCAGTTTGATTCTGTCCCATGTAAGCCTACATCCACCTGTGTAGAATAAAACTATGTTAAAAAACTATTTTTTTGTACAATTATGGAGACTGTTCTGGGTCCCCCCCCCCCCACACACACACCTTCTCTCAATAAAATAAATTAAAAAGAAATTAGAACAGGAAACGAATAATTTGTTATTGGGTTACTAGTGTTAATAGTTAGTGCTAGCACTTCCATTTCCATTCTTTGATTCCTGGAACCATGAATCCTGGCTACCAGAGAAACAACAAATATTGAACACTGATTCACAACATATACAGCCTTCTGGAGAACCTTTCACCAGCTCTGCAAAGTATTACTACCTAGCTGACACTCTGACTAAGTCTTCAAAAAGCCATTCTACCATTATCAAGCTAGGTGTTTCAGGATGGTGTAGAACATAGTAAGGTCAGTGAATTCCAAGAGCATGGTTCTACTCCAGCACTTCTTTATTTATAGAGTAAATTCCTTGATCAGAAGTAATGGTATGTGGAATACCATGATGGTAGATAAGGTACTCAATAATTCCATGGATTGTTGGTTTGACAAAAATATTGTATGCAGGAAAGACAAATATATATACTCATATTCTTTAATGCTAGAATTTCAGAACTGAAATATACTGGTGAGAAAGACAGTTTAGGGAAGATGGAATTTGTTCAGATTTGTATACATATGTGCACCTCTCAAGTTGACACAGGCATAAAGGGACTTGGGTTTTAGTCACACTTTGCCATGATCCAGCTATTTGGACACATCAGTGAAGCACAGTTTGCCCATATCTCTCCATTGTAAATGAGGGAATTAGACTAGAAAGTTTTTTAATGACTCTACTTTAACATTTTCAAGCCTGTGGCAAAACGTTTACCTGCTTGTTTATTGCTGAAGACTTCTGGAAAATAATTACTCCAAAGTTTTGAAATCCTAATAGAATACAATTTAATTTAATTTGAAGTAGACACTTGGATACTTCATAATTCCCTTACAGGACAACCAATAAAAAGTTTATCTGATTCAACAAACATGTACCATGCAAAAGACACTTTGTAAATAGGCATGAGGAAACTCATAATCATGTGACACAGCAGGCACAACTTTAATTCTAGTCATATTTCATTTTGTATACTTATCGCTCCTTTCTCAGTATCTCTCAAGGAGTATATGAATGAATATAGCATATGCATAACAAAATTTTACTACAGGAAAAGCTTTTGGGTTTTCTTTCTGCCTTCTTGTAAGCAACTATGTATTTTAACCTGTTTTGAAAACATTTCCCAGCATATAACTATATTATTATTAAACTGTCCAATGTGATTATTGATTATCGGTTTTATTTCCCATTAAATAATTTTCAAGGTCTTATTACTACTTAGCATTATTCCATCATATCTCAATTTATACAGCATGTTGAGCATGCTGGTGAAGACCATGAATCTGGAAGGAGGCTATAGCTTTGAATCCTGATATTGTCACTTAATAGCAATAACCTTGAGTAGAGTATGCAAAATCTCTGCATTTTATTTCATTATGCATAAGATATGAATAAAAATAACGTGCACTCTATAGGGATGTTGTGAGGACTAAATGGATTATTTCATTTGGATTGTTGAAAACACTGCCTGGCACATTTTAAGAGTTCAAAATTATTAGCTATTGTTATTAGTATATTTCTATTTTTCCTGCTCCTGTTTTATAATGAAAAGTAAATTCATCAACCTACTTGAATTTAAAGTAGTTTTGTTAGATATGTTAAATTTATTTAGAAACTTTTGAAATAATATATAGCAGAGATGGATGAATGCTATAATATAAATTGAAGATAGATTATGTTGACTGTGATAATTTTGCTCAATGGCATATCATTGTGTGCTTGTGGGAGCACCTG
>PVKE010034621.1:0-17305 GCA_004027555.1 Craseonycteris thonglongyai
TTGAGAAAGGGATGTGATTATTTCTGATCAGGAATGGAAGATGAATGGAGAAATGAGGGGAAGGCTTCTCAAAGGAGATGACAGCTTCAGAAGAAAGCAGCATGGCACTATTGGGACCACAAACATAGTAGTTGATCAAGATACTGTATGGAATGTTGACATTGACAGCCATAGGAGACAGAGATGGAATATGGCCATTTGTTTTGGCATGGGGCTCAATCTGTTGGCGAATCAAGTTAAATGTCTCTTCACCTAGCATCTCTGTGTTCTCTTGGGCTTCCTTATTACTTTAAGTAGCTTTTTGGATCTTCCATATATAAGAAACTCCTGGGAAGAAATAATGGGGAGTCTGTATCCCAGGAATATTAAAAATGTGTGTAAGGGGTCAATTGTCTTCTAACTCCTGGCACAGTGCCTACAACATAGAAGGCATATCTTTAAAAACACCACCAACAACATATTTTGGAATGCACAGATACTGATTTATGAACATTCAGCATACTGACTACCAAAACATAGAAGGATGAGAGAACTTTCCTTGTATTTAATTTTTACTGAATTTCGGTGTTACTCACATAAATGACTATTATAAAACTATTTAATTGTAGCACTTTGATTTGTTAGAAAATGTTGACTGCTTGCTAAAGAATAATGCCTTTGTTAATACAAATCAACTCACAAAAATAATCATCCAACCTGGTGCAGAATTCTTACCTTCTAGAAAATGTAGCCAAATCCTATCCAGGGATGGACATAAAACAGCATGACTTGTCAATATAAAGAATGTGATTTTTTCTTTGTGTTATTTATGGATTTTCATAACTTAGGAATCAGAATAGCACTGCTTTTATGAAGTCTCCAAGGAGAAACTATGAGAAAGGGGTTATCAGGGCTAGCGGTAATGAGAGCCAGGAGTAGAGTAAGAAGCTTTTGAAACAAAAACAATAATCCTTCAATCAACAGGTCCGCATTGTCAAGGTATACTACTGTTCTTGAGTTTAAAATGGTCAGTTGTTACAATCAGTTTCATAGAATAATTTTATGAATATGTAATGATAATCACATAAGGAAGCCTTCATTTAAAATATAAAATTGTTTCTATGGAATGGCTTAAATAAAACAGGACATTTATCTTTGTTTTACAACAAAGCTTCAAGCTAAACAAATAGACTTTCTTCCAATTGCATTTTAGCAGGAACTCAACCTGGCAGATTTACTCATGCTCAGAATTTTTGAAAAACTTCTTGTTAGAATTTTCCTCTTCACTCTAGTCAAATTGGTCCATCTACTGTGACTTTTGCTCTTTCTAATCATTACACTTGGGCTGGACTCTCCTCTTAGAATGCCATATCCTCTCTACTCAATCCATCACAAGCACCCACTTCTCACTGTTCAATACAGGCCCACAATTCACCCCACTCTTAATCCCTTTATAACTGTTCTCTCCTTTCTTTCATTGTTCATAATACTTATCATCTTTGCCTCATATCCAAAATAATAGTAATAACAAAACTAAGGACAGTTAAAATTGATTTAGTGGTTACCATGTACTAGGGATTATTCTAAGCACTTCATGTGTTTTACTTCATTTAATTATCACAAAATGCCAATGAGTAGGTACTATTATAATATCTATTTTTACAGACAAAAACATTACAGTGCAATAAGGTTAAGTAACTTGCCTAAGTTCACACAACTAGAAATGTGGTAGAGTAAGGTTTTGAACATAGACAGCCTGGTTCCAGGTCCTAAATTATGAACCTTTCTGCAATTTTGCCTTTCATTTGAACTTATAGAAGATTTCATATTATGAAGTAATATACTATAATGGAAGGAACACTGACTTAGAAATGGGGAACTTGGCAAGTTGTATCATCTTGGGTAGGGCTTTAATACTCTCTCAGGTTTGGGCTTAAATTTTGTCATCCATACTTTGAATATATTAGATTATGTCACTTCTCCTTGGCATTTACCTTATTAAAAGATTGGGGAAAAAATATATGTATATAGTTTCTTCATCATTAATTATGTCACACAAATTTTCCTGATGTCACAGTAGTTAATCAGAGCTTCTAGTCATGTGATATCGGTAAATGTTATTCTATATAAAGTCTAGACTAGAAAGTATGATATATTTAAATATTTTTTATTAATTATTAAATTTACTAGGGTGACATTGGTTGGATTCTTATGGGTATTGTGAAAATAAAAATTATTTCTCCTAGTTTTCATGCAATGTTTAAAGTAACTCAGGAAGTCTGTTCCTTCACTGCTCTTATGGGCCATAAAATTAAAACTGTTGAATAACTGGGTAAGATGTTCCATAAGGCTCCTTTTAGCCCTACCTTCCTATGAAAAGATATAAGGTCATTACCTGAAACAAGCCTTACATTGTACATTGTATAGTCAAGATGGGACCGCTATCGTCTTGCTCTAGATACATATTCTTTTGGAATTCGATGAGTTCTAGTGTCATCTTTCTGAAGACACTTTTTCTCCAGAACATCCCTTGGTTACTTGGACTTCATAAGGAAATGCTGGCTTGTGAGCTGTTCCGGAAGTCCAGGAATATGAATGGTTGCCTTTAATGGAGAACGCATAGGGAGTTGAGACCTTCAACTGTAAGTCATGCTAAGGAGTTTAATCTTTATTCTTCATTGATTGGTGGGTGAGTTCTCCCTTCAAGGCATACAGTCAGAAGGGGTTTGGGGTATTGTTTGTGGTTGTCAGAAGACAGTTTCCTCTATTTCATCATTTTATCAGGGCAGGATAGCTTGCTAATTCTGTGATCTAGTAAAAAAAAATCCTAGGATCTAATTACAGTCCAAGTAGCATCTCTGCCACTACTTAACAGTGTGACCTTAGGCCAGGTATTTTGCCTCCCCTGATTGCAATTTCTCTAGCTACAGTAAAAACTAATTATACCAAGTAATTTTGTAGGCTTCTTTCATGGCAAGTATCTGTAATTCCATGACAGGCAGGCTTATAGTATGCTGGGTCACAGAGCATGTTTATAGATTATGAACTGAAGACCCTGTTTTCCAGATCTTCCATCTGATCTTATCAAAGGAAGAAAACACTCAGTGTGTTTGCCACATGCAGTTTACCAGCCAGAACACACACACACACACACACACAGCACATAACTCCTTCTCTGACCTAAGTTCTTAAAATGTACACTCTTCTTTTCATTCTCCCCAGATTCAATTGGGAAAACCTAGTAATTGAATATTTTGTAGCTAAGAACTTTCTAAGAAGCTTCATGTGTAAGATTGTAGATGGTCATATGAAGTTTTCAAAGTTCCTTGCTTAACTTATCCTGGTTATCCTATTGGGGAAGGAGAAAGACAAAAATAGACTTTAGTGTCCATACTGAATCTAGTGGGAATTTGCATTTCAATGTTAATCTTTAACTTATTTGATTCTTGTAAATTCTACATTTTATGGAATGTTGATGTTCCATAATGGTGAAATGAATAAACTTGGGAAACATTTGAACTTCAAATGTACTTACTGATTTTGTTTTCTTTTTAAATCAGTTATACACATTAACCTAAGATATTATGTGAAGTTTAATTTTTATAAGTTTGATAGATCAGGGTATTATACTTTATCCTCCTTCTCTAGATGTTAGTTCTCAAAAAGGAATGTATTTGGGAAAATGGTTAGTTCAGATTTTCATTGTCATTTTACGTTTCTCATTTGGTCTAGATCAGGGAGCAGCAAACTTTCTGTAAAAGATCTGATAGTATAATAAATGTTTTAGGCTTTGTGGACCATATAATGTCTATCAAAACTACTTAATTCTTCCATTGTAACAGAAAAAACAGCCAGAGACAGTATGTAAACAAATGGGTGTGGCTTTGTTCCCATAAAACTGTACAAGAATAGACTGGTGGGGCAAGTTTTGTGGATTCCTGACCTAGATAATTAACTACTGATTCCTCTCTCAACCCCTTTCAACACTAGATCATTTTATACCAGAAATAGCATTAGAATAGAGGACCTGTATACCTAGTTTCCTATTATGGCTCTTCTAATTGCTAGACATGATCCCCTGGACATTTTCATTGACGTACAGGTCTTATTTTAGTCATTATATTCAGTACTTATCATGTGTTAGCTAACAGCTAATGAGATTGCTCTTGTTGTGCTTTATATCTTATATAATACCTTATCAGGTTACAGGAACTTCTGCAACCTTAAGAAGTGAAGGTCAGAGGAAGCTGGGATGGCTCCGAGGGTTAAGAGCTCACTTTGCAGCCCCAGAGACCAAGGATGGAGTCCTGGCACTGGTCCAGGAGACCCATATGCTGAATTGGCGTGTGCTCCCAGTTTAGTTCTTGCCGGGGCCTATGCGGGAGGCTCCCAACCCAGCTCCTGCCCTGCACAGCCCCATGCCCACCTATGAAGTGAAACTGTATGGAAAGCTAATGCTGTCAACTATGGAGATTGCTCTGGGCCCTCCCCCTCTCTCCGTCTCTCTCAAACTGTCTCTCTCTCTGTCAAAAAACAATAAAAATAAATCTTTAAAAAAAAGAAGTGTAGGTCAGGTTAGAACTCATACCAGTAGGACCGTGTTTCTGGTCTGGAGGAAAGGGAGGAAAGAGAAGAACCTCTCCATATGGTCCTGGGAGTGGTCATGTTCTAGAATTAGAACAGATTTTTGCACTGTTAAAACTTGGGAGTAAGGTGTCAGTACCAGGAATAGAAAAGCAAATGGTTCAATTTCTGATTTATGAGATGAGATAGGGAGAGTCAGGTCTATGCAAGGAGGTTTAAGGAGACCCTAGAGCCAATGGGCAGAATATCACTGGAGCCCAGCAAATTGGTGGTCCAACTGGTATAATGAGAAATGGAAGTCTTACCTATACTGTCTGTGATGGCTCTATAAATGCTGGTTAGTTTCCATCTTATCCAAGAGTTTCATTTAATAAACTGAAGGTGTTTTTTGCCATCCCTTGTTTTGTAAAGCTTATAGGCACCTAGACACTTTCTGGCACCTAACACATGGTAAATAGGGGCAGAACCATAAAATGTTGAAATACAGAAATCACTTGAAGATTTATTTTGATGACTATAAACAAATACACGATAATGGTCTATTGATAGTTTGCCACTATTGATAGTTGACCCACTCATTTAGAAAGCTTTAGTGTGCCTCAAAAATATTTTTGTGCTTTTAAAATATGTCACATAACCTATATGAATTATTATATATTTATGGTTTTAATTAGTAAATCACAGAATTAAGGCTAGAGATCCAGGACCTTTGATCTTAGATTTTACTGAGGTTATTACAGATTGGATTCAAGTGAGATACCATTTTTTTTTTTATTGTGTTGACAGAGAAAGAGACAGAGAGAGACAGAGAGAAGGGGAAGGGCCCAGAGCAATCTCCATAGTTGTATATTATCAGATTTTGACATAGTTTCATTCCACACAGGTGGGCGGGGGCCATGCAGGGCAGAAACTGGGCTGGGGGCCTCCTACATGGGAGACACGCCCCCTCAGGCCAGGGGCTAACCCGGGAGTTAAGAACCAAACTGAGGGCCTCCTGCATGGGAAGTACACCCAAGTTCAGCATATGTGTCCACACCGGCTGGGGCCAAGATTTGATTCTCAGTCCCTGGGGCTGCAAAGAGAGGGCTTACCTCGCTGAGCTATCCCAGCTTCCCCAGACCCCATTTTTAGTAACCCAAACTATCCCTAGACATTGCTGAAATCTCTCCTGGTTGAGAGGCATTGGTATAAAGAAACAAAGCTATTGCCATATAACATATAGCATTAAGGAATAGAAAAAGGATTATATAATAATATGTGTTCTTGGAATGCCAGGATAGCTTAACAGGTTGAGTACTTGTCTTGTAACCAGGAGGTCTGGGGATTGAATCCTGGCCCCGACCCATGCAAAAACACATGCTGAACTGTGGCACACAACCGGTGCACACAACCGGTGTACACCAGAATGGTGGTGAAGGTTCTTGCCTCCCATGAGGGAGGCCCCAAGTTCAGTCCCCTCACCCCCGGTGTGGCCCCACATTCACCTCTGTAGAATGAAACTATGTAAAAAAAAATAAATGATGTGCAACTATGGAGACCATTCTGGGCTCTCCCCTCTTTTCTTTTTCTTTCTCTCTCTCACTAGCTATCAAAAACAATAAAATAAATCTTAAAAAAAAAAAAATGTGTTTTTTAATGGATTTTGTGTTGAAGTGAATTCATTAGTGTTATTCAGTATTTGTAAGTGGCACATTATTATGCAGATCTTTCTAAGAAAGCCCATCATTGTGAAATAAATCAATCTTCCATAAAGGGCTCTCTGTTCCTCCAGCTCTTCCTTGTCAATGTTGTCAGTACCATGCTATGGTTGTAATAAGAGTACTGTATAAGCGAACTCTGTTCTTCAACCAGAGATTGCATGCAAAGTAACAATGATAGAGTTACCCCTCAGAATGGAAAGTGAAGTGGACCTTATTATGGGAATCCGTGAACTAACAGGATCACCTTCAGTCCTCCCAGCTCACCTTTTGTCTGAATAACTCAGACTGCTTACTTTTCCTTAAGGTCAAGAAATATGAATTATTTATCTTTGTCTTCCTAGCTCAGAAGCTGGCACAAGATAAATAGATGCTTTAAAATAGGATGAATAGGTAAAATCTATTTGTTGATCTTGTAGACAAAGAGTTGGCCTATGTTTGCAACATCTTCTGTTCTGCACTTTTCTCCTTTATCCTTATACTTTTATTCCTGGCTATTTCTTGCTGGCCTGAATTCTTCACAGATATCCTATTCTATTCCTTCACTCACTCAAAATATGGCCAAGATTTTGGTGCTTTAACTTCTATAAACCTAGAAGAACCCAGAACAAAAAAAAGCACTAAGGAATTTGAATGTAGGACATTGGGAAATACCAGTGAGAAAAATATTGAATTATTTTAGCATGCACAATCATTGTGATAAAATCTTTACTGCTACAATTTATTAAGGCATATCTTTTTAAATTATAGTTTTACTTTTAATTGATTTCTACATTAGAATTTCTGTAAACTTGTTTCTCATCTTACGTCATTTTTAATATATTCTGTAACTCTAAAATATGAATCAATTTTATTTAAAACTTAATTATTTTTCAAAATCAACTACCAACCCTAAAAAAAATTTTGGTAGGCAGTCCTTAGTAAAAAGTTACCCATAAATAATGAGAAACTAAATGATAAAGGCAAAGGGTAAAGAGTTTGGAAATGGACAGAAATAAGTATTAATTGTCATGCTGTCTCTTGTATGCTATAAGAATTTAGACAAGTTATTTAAATCTACTGAGTTTTAGTATCATTTTCTTTAAAATAGGCCAATTCCTTCCTCAGAGTTATGAGAAAAATAAACTGCATATTAAATGTCTAGGATTTTGTTTGTAAAGTAGTTTGGTGTAAGTCAGTCATTAGCACAAAAATGATTATGATCGGTATTGGTTGTGGAGGTAATGGTAGTGGTATTGATTAGACATGGACAGGGCCAAGGTTCTGCACAATCATGTGGTCTCTCTGGTACCTTTCTTACTTCCCATTCTGGATCAGGCTTAAATAAAAATTTTCCCTTCATCCTGTGCCATATTGTGCCATGCTGGTGCCTTATTGGCTGCCAATTAATCATTGCTGTGCAGCTAAGTTTTCATTCCAGGGAGTACTTATATTTTAAAAGAAGTATCCCTTAATGTCAGATATAAGCTCAAGGGTCTGAATGAAGATAGAGACTAAGGTGACTCTACCCTATTACTCTTATCTTTTCCTGATGATTTTTCTCCACTTCAGAATCCCCAGACTAGGTGTATCTGTTAGCCTTTGCTGCATAACTAATTTTCCACAACTTGGAAATAGTAGTTTATTATTTCTCATGATTCTTTGGGTAGGCTATGTGGTTCTTGTCTTCTAAATGGTGTTGGCTGGAGTCACTCATGTAGCTGCTATCAGCTTGGAACTCAGTTGGAACTAGAATGACATAAAAGATTTCACGTATTCAGTGCCATAACTGGAGAGGTTGGAATGACTAGGAGTTGTCTACCTAGACAACTCTCTCTCTCTCTCCCTCTCTCTCTCCCTCCTGCCCTCCCTTGCTCATTCTCCCTCATTATTTAATAATTGAGCCCTTGCAACTTTGCATAGAGGTTTTATCCAAAGACAGTAAATATGGGAGCTACATCAGTCCAGAAGTCACATACTATCTCTTCTGCCATATTTTTTTGGTCAAAGAAAGAAAGAAAGTCACAAGACTAGCCTAAATTCAAAGGGAGAGGAAACAAACTCTGTGGTTTGATGGGAAGAGAGGCATTTGGAATAAGAACATGAAGATTAGTTGGTGGCCATGTTTTGCAGACAGTCTACCACATTCTGGGCAACCATTCTCTTTCACCCCACTTTCCACCTTGTCCTCCTCCTAAGTTCTTTTGCATATTTCTACTTTCCAGACCAGTAGAATTGATAGTTTTTCAGTTTACAAGGGGTAAGTTGTTGTTATTATTCTCTTTAATGCAGAATATTTAGTGGACCAAAATACATCAGCTTCCTAAACTTTCTCATCTACCAAGTAGAGCAGATAAAACTTCATAGGGTTAATCTGAGATTTACATGAATCTTATTTTATCCACAGTGATCAACTGAAACTTAATAGATGCTCAATACGTGTTAATTCTTCTATTTCTTTTTGTTTCTCTCTCCCCCTCCCCCCAGTTTTTCTCTTTTGTTACATTTTTCTGGAAGAGAAAAACTTTTGAAAACTTCTAAACACTGCTTATGATAATCAACCACATTTGTTTTAAGTGATAGTTTCTAAAACTTGCATCAAGATTTAGCAAATACTTTGACAACTACTATTCTCTCATACCACTTGTCTTCTTCCCTGAATATGCGTGTTATTGCTACCCATAAGCCTTGACTCTCATTTTCTGCTAGCCTAGTAATCCATTTCATTGCCTGCTCTTAGATCCACATGAAATCCTTTCTATTCTCTAAGCATTGTTGAATGTTCTTGGTGCCTCATGTTTACAACTTTGTGTTTTAATCTATTTTATGTCTCTAAACTTGTTTTCCATCAGTTTTATGCTCCATAATGATTTTAGGGGTATTTCAAACCATGTATTCCTACTGACTCCATTATAACTAGATCTAAACCACTTGCAACTTTTCTATAACAAAATGTTGACTTGAATTCTTCCACAGAACACAAAGGAAGCATTTAAACTTGTTTGTAAGGCCTCATCAACCACACAAGATTCCAGAAACTTTCTTACTTAGTGTCTTGATAAATCTTGCAGGGAAAAAATATACATATAAATAGCAACGAATAGCACTGATTATGAACAATTGAGTGATTTTTGAGAGGACAAAATTGAAGAAAACACATTATGTTGCCTGATTCATGCATTATTTTGTGTGGTTAGAATATCTTATTTTTTAAAAAAAACAGCTCCTACCAATATGTGACTAAGCATTAAAAATAATAATTTGTAAGAGAATTTTGTTTTTATCACATTATCTTTACTATATTTTGAATATGCAGTGACTTTGTATATGTGTGTTTCTAGATAATTTTTTTTATTTATGTCCTTGATAAATATTGTCAGAAATACTATCATATCCTAAAAGAATAAATAACTAGAGGATAGTTTTTGCCAGTTCATTAGTTTTTTTTAATGATGAAACACCATTTATTTGGTCTTTCTTCCTCTAAAGTTCTCCTTCAGTACGTCACTCTACATGCAAAAGCAAAAATCAGATCATATTTTCCCTTTCTAGATTTCCCCCAATATATATATTTTTTAGTTAAAAATAAATTCTTTAACTTGATCTCTAATAAACTGAGCAAAAAGTTTTCTCTCAGTCTGTTATCTATTTAACAGGCAAAACTCAAAATAACTGAAAGAAATGTAGTAAAAAGCAGAATTGTGTGGTCCCAAGGCTGATTGGTATGTTATTTCTGATTTGTATACATACAACTCTCAGTGAAATTATTGGTGCTTATTAAAAGATAATTACCACAGCGTTGGTCCAGTTATTTGAATTTATCACTGAAAGACACTTTGATGAATTCAAAGGATTCAAAGAATAACTCATCAAGGCATTGTTGTTTCTATGATACGTTCTGAAAATTTGTTTCCACTGTTTTTGTTAAGCACAAATTTATTTAAAAATATAAATTTTTACTTTTTCATTTGCCTCTCTTTCTTGGTTAACTGTTTTTGTTTTTATTTCTTTTTTCTGATTTTAAAATCCACATATTTTAATTTTTAAGTGTAGGAAGAAATCATTTCTAAGATTCAAATGGCTAGTGGTTTGCCATCTACGTAGGTTTATCACTACAAACTTTAATGCCTTTTCATATATATTAAAATTTTTATTATGAGATATTTTAATCCAGATAAAAAAGTAGGAAGGACATTACAATAAAACCTCACACATCCATTATTTAGCTGAAAAAAAATATCAACATTTAAAATGAATAAATATAAATTTGTTCAAACAAATATCAAAGTAAAAAATACTTAAGGGTCATGTTGTAATTTGATATGTTGTTATGCAAAGGAATTTTATTGCTTCTTATGGATGTTTATACTAACCTTGATCTTCATACCTAGAATGTAAATGTTAATATTTTTTTAATTTATGAGCTCTTAATCTCTATCTTAATTCCTCACTTTATTCCCTGCTATTTCCCTGCTTAGACTTCTCAGACTTTTAAAAAATCATATTTATGCTTCTCACTCTCAGGGAAAAGCTACCTGCTCTTGTAATAATCCTGGGGCATTATTCTGATTTCTTCTAATTCAATGAGAGGTCTAGTCAAAGGAAATTGAAGTCTTGCCATTGAATTCTAAAACAATTTTCTCTTTGTCATTTTAACCAGTTCTTGCACAAAGACTTTTCACAAACTTGTACCATCAATGACTTCAATTCCTCACACGGAGTTGAAGAAAAGACATAAATGAAAAACTAGATTAAGTGATGCTAGCAACAGTTAGTAACTGACTTGCCTGTATCTGTACTAAGTTATGAGGAGCAAGCTTTTTATACCATAAAATAATATATCTTCCAGACCAGAAATTATATAAAGCTTAAACACCTATTTACTTATCCAATATACCTCTTTAAGTGTACTTTTTTGGAAAAAGTAGAACTAATAAAATTACTACTTTTTTATTTTGATTCAAGCCTACCTATTTAGTGATTTTCATTTTCTTTAAATGAAAGAGATTTTTCACTGAATAAAATGTTATTTTGAAGCTCATCTTATAAGGCAGATACAAGGACATGGGGCTTCTTGACCTAGGGCGTTACTTAATACATTTTTTCTGTCTCACATTCTCACATTTCCTTCCTTTAGACGCTTTCTCTAGCCTCAGGAAATGTAAGGATCCCAGTTAAAAATCACGGTTCCTCAATGACTGGATATTTGATAGTATAAAAAATTTGGGTCATACATTTATGTAATATACAAATATATTGTGAGTCCATTTTAAAAACATTTTAGTATATATGTATGTAGATAGATGTTAGATGGATGATAGATGATGATGATAGATAGATAGATAGATAGATAGATAGATAGATAGATAGATAGATGATAGATAGATACATAGATAGATAGATAGATAGATACAGAATGCTTTGAATTTTACTAAAAAATAAAATGAAGGAATAAAGCAAATGGAACTAAACAAGACCATACATGTATTCATACTTGTTGAAGTGAGGTGATGAGTGTACCAGAGACGGAGTTCTATAGAGAACTTGTAAAAGATATATATCATATTTATATATCTATATCTGTCTAGCTCTATCTAGCTCTATCTATCTATTCATCTATCTCTATCATATATCTAAAGTCCTTTCCTGATTTAGCTATTGAAGGTTAGTAGCAACCAGAAATCAAGTGGTATGCTAATTTGATTTGTGATTTTCTTTTTTTATGTTGCACTCAATAAAATATTTCTTCAAGCTGTAAATAAATAAGTAAACTGAAAATAATTATATCAGAAGTGGTATAAAACATAGATGACTATAAAATGTAGAATCAAGTATTATGCATAGCAGTCTTTTGAGAATTTCTCTGAAAGAAGACTAAAAAAGACAAGAGATAAAATATGATGGTGACTATAACTGTCTGATAAGCATAGCATGTAACCAAATTCCCAGTAATAAATAAATATTCAAATACATAATAGCATATAAAATATATAATGGGAAAGTATTTTTTATTTTGTTCACTGAAAAAAGACCAAGCTCTATTATAGACCAGGCTCTATTTTAAATATTAGCAATATATATGACTTATTGTTATATTGCTAATCATAAATGTGTAAGAGTGACAGACATAAAAATGTATATATTTACTCTGTAGATGTATAATTCGTATACTTTCATGATAAGTGTTTTGGCACATTAGAGCAGAGTGTCATATTCTAACAAGATCAATTCAGTGTAACAGTTTTATACATGATGTAAGTAACATGCTTTCAGGAAGAACTTCATTTGCAAATTGACCCAAACTCTTGGGGTGGACCAGGACCACTGAGCATGAAAAACCAGCTGCAGGCTTTCATGCATCTTAGATTCTCAGGTGTTGATTGCAATTAAAATACCTCAAATGCTGCACTCAAAAATTAGTGAAAACTGACCATACCTAGGCACAATCTGAAAACTATTTTTTAGACTATTTTGAAATCATATAGAGTTATGGGAATTTGCAAAGACAAAGAGAGAGATCTCAACTGTTCCCAGTAGTTACAGTTTACATAATTATCTATAACACCAAACCAGGAAATGACATTAGTATAATAATATATGTGTGTATAGTTCTGTACCATTTCATCATGTGGATAGATTGTGTGACTACCACCATCATCAAGATATATAACTATTTTAGCACTACAAATGTTTCCCTCTTACTACTTTCATATAGTAATACCTACCTCCATTCTCTGCTGTCCCTAACCCCTGATTACTGATAATCTGTCCTTCATCTACAACAATTAGAAAATATTATATAGAATCATGTAGTACATAGCTTTCTGACATTAGCTTTTTTTCACTGAATATAATGCTCTGGAAAGCCATCTAAACTGTTGCATATATCAATAGTTTTTTTCTTTTTTTTTCTGAGTGGTATTTATGATATGGATATACCACAATTTATTTAGCCATTCACTAACTGAGAGACATTTTGGTTATTTTGAAAATGTTTCCAATTCTTGAATGTTACAAATAAAGCTGCTATGAACAATTGTACATAGGCTTTTATGTGAACATGCGTTTTCATTTCTCTAGGACTATTGACTGGTGTTGCAATTGCTGGTTTGTATGGTTAAATATATATTTAAAAAACAATATTTAAAAACAATAATATTATTGTTTTTGTTTTTTCAAAAAACTGCCAAATATTTTCCAGAGTGACTGCATCACATTACATTTCCATCAACAATGTGTGAAACATTCAGTTTCTCCACATCTTCACTAGCATTTGGTATTGTCAGTATTTTCAATTTTATTTTTTCCAGTAGTTGCATAACACTAGCTCATTGTTGTCTCAATTTGCATTTCCCTAATGGGTAATGATGTTGAACATCTTTTCATGTGGTTATTTGCCATTTTTATATCCTCCTTAGCAAAATGTCTCTTCATGAGATTTTTTCTAATTAGATTTTTTAGTTTTATTAATGTTGAGTTTTGAGAGTTCTTTATATGTTCTAGATACTTGAGTCCTTTATCAGTGATTTAAGAATAACTTCTCATAATCTGTAAGTTCTGCTATAAATGTGCTAATATTGAAGCTAACATAGATTATTAAAATTCTACAATAATAGCAGTAATTGATTTGAACCAAGACCAACAGAAGATTTTGAGGGGAGAAGAGTGTTTTGTCACTGAAATTATTTAGATTGACAACACCTGGTGACAAAACTGACCAAATGTACGTAGTTGAATTTATTATTGTTATTACATTTTCTGTAGACAACGCTTCTCCTTACTGCCTACACTTGGTTTGGACTGTCACTATTCCCTTGGTATTCCTGATCTCCAACAGACCTGGAGACTAGCAGGGTTTGGTTACCTGCTCAGAGTAACAAAATTCACAATACAGAATTGTATAATTCATTATATGGAAAATCTAAAATTTACAACTCATAGATAGCTCTTCAAAAAATTTACTTGAAAATGTATTCCAGCCAATATATATTATTTAAAATTATAAATGTAACAATGTGGAAGTTATAAATCTGTGTCTTTTCTTAACCAGTTTGGACCAGTTATATATTAATCCAGGATTTTTCAGTTCAGGAATAGATCAGGCTCTATAGCAATTGATTACATTATTCTTCTTTCACATCTAGTCATTTCTGTGTATCAGTAAATGCTTTTTTCTGGGGCATATCCTTTTCCCCACTGTTTAGATGGTAACTCTTACCCTGTCAGAGCACTGCTTAAACACCAACTAGTTGTGTTTAGGCTGACCCAGTGACCCATGGCTAAGCTGCAACACTGTAAATACAAGTCCAAGCTCTGGAAAGCAGCTAGGAGATAGAGAGTGCAGAAAGTTATTAGGGAGTCCTCTAAGGAACAATGCTTAGGATAAAGGAAGGGAAGGAAGGGCCTAGCTGAGGGAGAGGTTGGACTGCAACGAAGTTTAGAGGAAATATCTTGCTGACCCAAGTATACCACCAACTAAAACTGGGTGGCCTGGGTGATCTCCCATTACCTCTGCAGTCATTGGATGCAAACATTTCTGGAAAAGGGGTGTCACCTTGGTCAAGATCACTTTCTTCTGCTGAGGGCAATTGCAAAGTAGACTGGGGGCTAAGAGGTAAGGGCTCTGGGTGGGCACACTTGCAGCAACAGCAAACATAAGCTTTCTAATTCTGAAAAGGTACCTGGGCCATGTAGCACACAACATGCATTACAACTCTGCTAGGAGAGTCATTTAGTCTTTCCATTTCTCATAATAGCAAGGCTTAGTTAGTGCTCAAATGACCATTTGCATTGCAAACATTTTAAAAATGATTATATGTGTGTGTGTGTGTGTGTGTGTATGAGTGTGTGTATATGTATATATATGTATATATGTATGTGTGTATGTGTATATATATGTATTCATATTGAATGAACTGAGTTACAGACTTTGGGGTTTTTTTGTTGTTTTTTTTAAGATTTATTTATTGTTTTTGACAGAGAGAGAGAGATACAGAGTCAGAGACAGAGAGAAGGGGGAGGGGCCAGAACAGTCTCCGTAGTTGCACATCATTGGTTTTTCCACATAGTTTCATTCCACAGGTGGGCTTGGAGCTGCACAGGGCAGGAACTGGGCCGGGGTCTTGCCCCGGTGAGAATATGGGTCTGCACGGGCCGGGGCCAGGATTTGATCCTCGGTCCCCGGCGCTGCAAAGTGAGCGCCTAACCCACTGAGCCATCCCGGCTTCCCCTGTTTATTTATTTATTTATTTATTTTTATTTTTTGACAGAGAGAGAGAGAGATACAGAGACAGAGAGAGAACTGAACTGGGGGAGCTCCCAGTTCAGCATATAGTTATGCACAGGCCAGGGCCGGGATTCGATCCCCGGTCCCCGGCGCTGCAAAGTGAGCGCTTAACCTACTGAGCCATCCTGGCTTCCCCAAAGACTTCTGTTTTTAAATGGATAAAGCTACGGTAAGCCTCCAGTTGCATGTCCATTGCCAGATATTTCCCCTTTAGCCCTCTTCATAGCTAGGCACTGTGATTATTTCTCAATTATATTTAAGATTAGTTTACATATTACAAGGCCAGTGATGTAAAAAATAAAACAAAAACACCTAAAACAATTTCAAAATTAATTCACCAAAATGTTAAATTATTTCTGGAAGATGGTATTGTGGCATACATTCATTTTCTGCTTCAGGCTGTTTTTTACATTTCTCCATTTTGTAAAAGGTATATGTATTACTTTCTAATATTCAAGGAACAAATGTTTATGTCCTATATAATCACAACTGAGTTTATGAAAAATAAATGCAGTAAAAATTTGGAAGGAAATGCACAACCTCTTGATGTTGAAAACAACTAGACATTTTTTCCTTTTTAATTTTTTTTTCACATTTTCTATAATGAATTTATGAGTTCTTTATTTATTTATTTTTTTTCCTGCTTTTTACTTTTTTGAAAATTTTGGCCTTTTTACAAACTATGAATACTATGAAGCTTCTAAAGTTACCCATTAAATAAGAGTTTTCCCTTATTTACTGATAGATTCTCTCTTCTAAGTTAAGAGAGACTCTTCCTATTGCTTGCTTATTATGAAATATTTTAAAAATAATATTTATTGTTAATTAAAAAAATAAGTATTTATTGCAATGATAATATGATTTTCCCTCTTTATAAATTTGCTGAATTATATAACGATTTCTTAAGATAGAACCACCTTTGGCATAAATCTCACATAAACATGGTACATTTTCTTCTAATACACTTTTATATTCAGTTTACTAATGTTTTATTTAAGATTTTTGGATCTATGTTTAAAGTAGTTATCTTTTTGTATTATAATCATCTACTGGTAGTTTTGGTATCAGAGTTTTCCAGACTTATAGACTCAATTAAAATTATTTCAGGCTTTTTTATTCTCTGAAGCTTTAAAAGGATTATTTGTTCCTTCAAGATTTGATAGCATTAGCTTTAAAACCATCTAAAATGGGCTTTAAGAGTTGAGTGATAAGCAGTGTGGGTGAAATGGTCTTTTGCTTGACTTCCTTCCACAGCTAGTGGTTTATTCAAAGTTATTACTATATTTTGGGCCTATTTTGGTAATTGGCTGCCTCTCTCGTTAATCTAGAAGACTATGCTGATATAATTTTGCACAAAATAACTTGTAAATTTAAGGTCTTCTAAATTCATGGTAGTTTTTTAAAATTCTTATTGTTCATGATCTCTTTTTTTCCTTGACTATAACTGTCTGAATTTTTTTTTTTTATATTGTTAAATTTAATAAGGTTACATTGGTTGGTAACAATTAGATAGTTTACAGATGTACAAGTCCACATCACATCATTCATGCATTGTATTATGTGCCCATCACTGAGTATCACCTTATATCTAGTGCCCACTCCCACCTCCCCCCACAACTCTCCCCCCCTCCTCCCCCCTCTCCAGGTAACCACCAAACCATTGAGTGTGTCCATAATGCTGGTGCCCTCTCCCACCTCCCCTCCCATTCTCCCTCCCCCCGCCTCCCCTTCCCTCTGGCAAACACCAAGCTATTGAGTGTGTCCATAGGTCTCTGTGTCT
>PVKE010034622.1:0-17317 GCA_004027555.1 Craseonycteris thonglongyai
CTGAGCTGATCTACTCTAACCAAGTCTTCCACTTACTGATAAGTGACCACATAAGACTCTAGTTCAAATTGGGGATTTTACTTAACTTCTATGTTGCATTGTTTCTCTGCATCGCAACCTACATGCAACCATTTTAGCATGTCTGATTCCCACCCACATTTCCCAAGAAAAATACATTTAGATGGGAACACTGTTAAAAATTAGCATTCCAGATTTCTTTTAGGGTATTTATCTTTGAGGACGTGATAGCCTTTAATTATTTCTTAATTACACTGGCTTCTTTCATACTTCAAGTTCTTTCCCTGTTGTGAAATTTAATAGAAAAGAGAAATGCAAATGTAAAATGTTGAAAAATGATGTTTTCCCTCAATGTTTAGGAGAAAAAAGGGGAAGATGTGTTAAAGGAGGGGTGGCCAAACTTTTGGATTCCTTGGGCCATACTGGAAGAAGAAGAATTGCGTGGGCCACACATAAAATATACTACGACTAACGATAGCTGAAGAGGTTTAAAAAAAAAAAAATACAGATTGCAAAACATTTCATAACGTTTTAAGAAAGTCCTGGACCACATGTGGCCCGTGGGTTGGACGAGCTTGATTTAAAGGAATGAGTTAGAGACCAAACTAATTTCAAAATAGAAAAATCTTCCAATCAGCTCCATTTCAATACCTCTACGTCTCCATCTAATTAGGCAACGGAAGTACATGTAATTGATGGAGAGTAACCGTAGTACTGGGAAGGCACCTGGCTTCACAGGTCTGTCTCTCCCTTCCCTGCGTCCTATCAGCTGTGCCACCCTGCATCCCATCAGCCCCTCGACTACACTCCAGTAGGCCAGGATGTTCCATGTATATCTTCTAGAATTCTGTCCCCTTGAGGAAACAGGCTCCTACCTGCCCACCCCCAAATAATGTAAACCAATATGAGAAGAAGTAAGCTCACAATAAAATAAAACAGAACAAAAGAAAATAATGTCCCTTCTCAAATTACTCCTTCTAACTTCACCCCGATCGTATTTCCCTGAACAATTAACAGCTTTTAAGATATTCCTGGGCTACATGAAAGCCACATTCGAACAAGCATAAAGTGGAGAACTAGTCATGGGCTACAAAAAAAAACCTACGCCAGCATTGGCTGAGACCTCTGTTCATGGTTGTCACACAAGTACCACTTTTCATCTCCACATTATAGCTCTGCATGGAGCCCCTATTTCCCTAATCACGGAAAACTATGATCTAACCACTAAAAATAAACAGCTGAGAACCAAAGAGTCTAATTGAAATTGAAAGTGTCCTGAACATAAACCAAGATATATATGACCCCAGTTTAATGATCTGTCCTGTCTTGCTTGCTCTCTTCTAGAATTATACATTTTCCATTATCATATTTTCTTTCCCTCTAATGTAGGTATATGGTTTCTTCCATTCAAGGATGTTAAGTGGTTTTTCAATTTTACAAACTTTCCTTTGAAAGCAATTTTTAAAGCATGAGCTGTAGCTTTGTATGTTTTTCTTCTAATACATTTGATTTGGATATTCAAGGATCCAAATCCTAAAGAATGCCATAAAACATTAAGTATAAATGCTTTCTTAAAAGGCCCACGGTTATTGAGTACTTGGTTCTTCCTCACTCTATATTCTTCCTCAAGAACAGGAAATTTTATGATATATTTGAAAGCAATGACTGAATTTGGAATGGAAAAAAAGTGATGGATTGTGTCTGGGGTTTTTTGTGATTTAACGGTTTTAGGTTTATAAGGAAATTTCATTTTATGAAAACAATATGAAAAGATCGTTATTGCTTATGATACTGAAGTATGATATAAAAAAATAAGAATAATAAGTTTTCCAGTGTACTAAGCAGGCATTGTGCTTTCAGCCAGATCTAGTTTTACCAAAATATCAGGATTCACTCTAAAATTTGCTGGAATTTTCCATGGAAAGACCCCAAAATATCCAGAAATACAGAACAGATATTTAAAAGTCCAGGTCAGTACTCTTGCTTCTAATCATTTTTTTTTTCTTTTATGCTGATCATACATAATATTTGGTCATTCTGAGAAAATATGTGTTATTTCATTTTGAATGATCCAATTTCAATAAAATTGATTAAAATGTAACTTAAATTCAAATTACTTGTATGTTAGTGTACACTCAGTTTTGCAAATATTCTAGAGAAAAAGCTCCTTTTGGGCCAGGCTTTACGATTACACAAGAAAGGATCTGAGTGTTTGACTCTAGACTACCTGGGGTCTCTCTTTCTGGCTACATTTTAATCTTATTGGAGCTCATCACTAATGTGGCCTCTTATTCACTTGAACCCGAACCCAGTTTAATGTCATCTGCCTTCCTGGTAACTCAATAGGAAGTAGAGACCTATTAAAAGATGTTAAGTTTTTAAAATCTTAGAAATTATTTTCTCTCTTTTACTTCCTTTAAATCTTGTTAGGTAGTAACTCTTATTACTATCATTATTAGGTGTACTACCTACTTGTAAAAAGGTATGGGAGAGGCTTATAGGTGGGAAACAAAGAAAGAGAGAACCACTTAAATTCAGTATTAGAAAAGAAGTGCCCTAAATAGCACATGAAAATAGCATACATAAGACTTAACTTCATATAATTCCTGTACTCACATACAGCTAATCCTCAACTTACTAGGGAACAGAGCTCCAAAAGATCATAGACAAGTCACTGGTCTGGAACTCGCACTGAATTCTCCTATTGAAACAGTATCATACAAGGTGATTGGGTCTTTATACCAGCTCACAAAGCCCAATTCAACTCCGAGTGCAGCTCAGCTATCATAAATACTACCTATAGAAATTCTGAGTCTAGGGAAGCTGGCTTGAAGAATTGTGCCAAAATGGAGATCAAGTATTTATACAGGAAATTCATTCATTCAACAGACATTAAATGACTACCAACAGACTCTATAGTGTCGGCTTCACATGTTCTAATTCTGAAATTGGACACGATTCTTAAATATAAACTGGAAATAAAAGAATGCCTTAAATGAAATCCTGTGTGTAAAGGCCCTTGTACATAAAAGATTCTAAACTAAGTTTAGTTCCCTTCTTTCTTTCCAAAGGAATGAGAAAGAAAAGAGGTTCTTAGCTTCCTTGATATAAATTCCTACAATAATCCAGGCTTAACTTTGAGTCCCTTCTCTCTCCCCATTAGCACTCCTCTCTCACCTCCCTGAGACCCATCTGCCTAGTTCAGCACCCTGTGAAAGACCCTCACGGGGTCAGCCACTTTAGATTTCTGACTCTTCCAGGATCCCAAAATATTACCTTTCAACCCAACCTGTCTCTGTCCTTGCCACTCATATCTGCGATACCAAAAGAAAAGCAGATGATATAAATTTAAAGCAATCACTTCCAGTAACTGACTTTATTTTGGAAAAAAAGAGAAAAGCTTGTTGATCTCAATGAATTTCTAATTCGAGTAACGTTTTTAAGACAGTACAACAGAGTGATGTCCAACTATCCAGGCACAGTATCACTGGAAAACATTTGGGGACAAGGACAAAGCCATTCTTTTATCCATTCCCTCCACATCTAAAGTGCCTACTGGGATGGATACACAACAGTGAGATGAAGTCTGATCATGTCTTATAGACCTTAGATTTCATCAGGGAAGACAGAACTTGCCCAAACTTGATGAATGTTCCCTAATAGGCATTAATAATTGGTGAATAAATGCTATGAAAAACCATAGAGTGCTATTGAAATGCAACATATGGAGAGCTAATATGGAAGGGAATGTCAAGAAAGATGTCTTTGCTGAAGACCAGCCCTAGAATATAAGCCCTGTGGAGCAAGGACACTATCATCTGTCCAAATCAATCCTGAATCTGAAGGACCTAGAATAATTTCTGGTACATCTTGAGGCACTTAACAAAAAAATATGTGGAAGAAATAAGGAAGGTTGACTTAAGCTTAAACCTGAAGGATGAGTAAAAAATAGCTGGAGGAAATGAAATTAGTAGAAGTGAAGGCTCTTGGGTGGAAAAAAGAAAGGCGGGTTCCTTGGCAAATTTAGAAGTGAAAGAAGAATGTAAGATGATGAGTCAGAAGCTCAAGGAAGAGAAGTGAGAAACGAGTTTGGAGGGATAAGCAAAGGCTGGTCAGTGTGGGCTTTTCAGGATGTTTAAGAATTTGAAACATTTTCCTGAGACGGCGTAATCCCCTCATGTAGACACCCTAATTTGGACTGAACTTCCACAAGAGCTCTGAGGTCATGGCAGGTGGATTCTGCTGGTGGGAGGCAAAGAGGGAGAGTAGAAGGAGCCTCTGTATGTTAGAAAGATGAGAAACGCAGGCTATCCGTTAGAGCTGCCTATATGCCTACACTTACACTGGAACAAATCACTGATGAAAAAGTATACCCTGGGGATATATATATTTAATTCTTGACTAGAGCTCTTCCATGAAAGAAAAATCATTGTTTGAGACATTAAGTTCAGATTGCTAGCTAATTCAGCACGCTGGGATAGCTCACTGACAGAAAGACCTCAAAATGAAACATTTTGCTCCTGAATCTATGTGTATTAGAAGGTGTGTGTGTGTGTGTGTGTGTGTGTGTGTGTGTGTGTGTGTGTGTGTGTGTGTGTGTGTGTGTGTAAGCAGGGGGCAGAGACGGAAAAGAAGACAGGGAATTTTGTCAGGGAACTACCTTTGAAAGAGTGGAGGATTATACACTTCACTGTTCAAGGGTGACAAGAGAAAACAGGGCTGGCCCCAAGCCGGAAGCCCAATCTTGTCTGAAGAAAATGCTGCACATTTATGCAATGCTAGTACCAGATCTCTTTTATCACAAACTATTTTGATTGCATAGAGAGAAAAGTGCTAAGTAAAAATTATTTACTCTGGGTCTATTATGAAAAGAACAGATTAACTCCCTAACACTTGGTTCTTTTTGAAGGCGCATTCTCTACCGTCCCGGTATGATTTATATTAATGAGAGGTTTAAAACAGGTCTTAGCTTAAGAATGATTGCTGATGGTGAAGTGTGGTAATTATACACCTTATGACAGGCCACGTGAATGGCTCACACAAGAGAACTGCATAACATGCCAAGCTAATCCTCCTTGCATAAAAAGGGAGAATACTTCGCAAGCTGGCTGATTTAAAGTTCCAGTTAACAAAAACCTTTTTTGTTGGAGTCTAAAACAAGAACGGGTTAACAAAAGCAAGGAGGAGAAAAATCTCGTTTTTGTCCTTCTTCACAAAATATAGTATTACAGGACCTTAAAGGTTTTCAAAGGCCACAATGTGGCTGAAAGGGTTGAAAAAGAAACATGGTCTTCGCCAACAACAACAAATTTAAAAGACCCCAAGGTAAATCAGAACCCCTTATCAGTAAGGAACATTATAATTTGAGTCTAGTTTACTGTTGTTGTTTTATTTTTCATTCTTAATGAGTTAAAGGTGTAGAGGGGGAAAGGGTAACATTCTCTGGCAAGGTAATGATGAAATGGGCTCATGGATGTTAAAAAGGAAAAACCATAAGCCGTGGTAGATGAGTCAATAGTGTTGGTGCCATTTCTGCATGGCGGCGTTTTCTCATACGAGAGCCGTTTCTGGGCAATCACAAGACCCTGTAAAGCATCTGCTTAGGGATTACAACCTCCCCACACTGTTCAGAATGTTTCGTTAACACAAAGCAACCCTGGGCTTAACTCTGTGCCTGCCTGCTCTTCCCACTGCAAACCACACAAAATGCACAGTGGCCCTAGATACTTTCTGAGTCATTTGCCACCAGGGAAGAAGACATTCAGGGGCTGGCATGCCAACTGTTTGCGCAAGAAAATAAATGAATAAATAAAAGCCACCAACCAGATTTACTTTCTAGATGTCATGAAAATTATTAAGAAAAGGAAGACTGGAAGATAATAGTTACCAGGTACAAGAAATAGTGTGAGGTCCATTTAAATCAGGGGTGTCCAACCTTTTGGTTTCCCTGGGCCACACTGGAAGAATTGTCTTGGGCTACATCAAATACACTAACACTAACAATAGCTAATAAGCTTTAAAAAACTTGCAAAAACATCTCAAAATGTTTTACGAATTTGTGTTGGGCCTCATTCAAAGCCGTCCTGGGCCGCAGGTTGGACATGCCTGATTTAAAGTCTCACAGGGCTACTGATTAAGCCTTAGTATTAAATGCTTTTCTAAGATGGACATTACTTTAGTGATTTTTTTAATTAGAAATTTCTAGAATAGAATCCTTATATGCTTGCACGTCTCTTAAATGATTCATGGAATCCTAAATGTGGACACATTTCTATCATGAGTTGAACTATTCCTCTTATTTTGCTTAAATACTTGTGTCAGTTCGTTTGCTGATACACTGTCTTCTGCAGCTCTAGTGGTCTGTAGTCACAGACATCAGGAGTGCCCACCACCTACATGCAGGGCTCCCTGAAGCAGAGCCTAGGGCTGGCCACTTCCCGTCTAGCAAACTGACACTCTCAGCAGGACAGGTCAAGAGGGCAGACCTGCCTCTGGCTCCTTCCTTCTGCTAACATGTGCTGCATTTGCCCTTGACGAGACAGAGCAGAAGGTCTTCACTCTTTAAGAAATGAGGCAAAGAACAGGAAGCATGAGTTGTGGCACTTCCTAAGCTAACTGCATTCCTACTGCTCTTCAAAAGATCCTTTACATTCACGTAGCTTAGCCCTCAAGATAGTAAATCACATCAAAAATGTGAAATCCACACAAATATAGCTTAACATATTCTCTTTCCAAAAGCAAATAATAATTAAACCATTCATGGGTAACTAGAATTTCTTGATGCGAAGGAATTTCTCAGAAAGATCCCAAAATTTTTCATGAAAAACATCTAACAATTTACTATAAAGAGCTTTGGTAAAGTATGAGGCTCAGCATTTGGCTGTTTCGCTGTTACTTTTTAATATCTGTTTGCAAACTGCGTATGTTGCAAAGTGAGCATATTACAAGACAGAATAACTAGTACTGTGAGCTGAACTATTTCTGCTTAATTTCAGTCTACCAATTTTGATCTGAAATAACGAGCCAGAGGGTACTTCTGTCATCTTTAGCATTCATTCCAGTACTCAAAAGGAAAACTGCTCTGTAATTTCTATGTCATCTTACATACATAAAGCATCTATCGATTATAAGTACCAAAACAAGATTGAAAGGCATGCTTTATTATTATGTTGCATGTCGAGGGAAGGATGCTCAGATACCTTCTGCGACTCTCCAAAACCCCAGGTTGGAGCCTGAGTTGACTCACTGAACTGTCAAACCTAGAAGAAATCATCCTGCAGTAAAGTGTCAGAGGATTACTCTCTAGACTGGATAGCAGAGACACTAGAGTTCCCAGCATCAAAACACATTACAAAGCTCACAGGCAAGAAAACTACTGGGAACAATAACCCAAAGATTTACGTAAGAGAAAAGCCACCTCGCGGTGTATTAGGGTAAGAAAGAATGAGAACGGGAAGGGGAGGCATATAGGTACTCTACTAACTTAAAAAATATATTTTTATTTACTCATTCATTTACATTTTTATTTCATTATTTTTAACTTCCTTCAAATAAATTAAATTAAATCTTATTTCTTAAACTGCATGTGTTTACTGAAATGTTTATGTTTTTGGATGTCTTAAATACAGGGTCTGGCAGAAGTAACACTCCTTTTTTGTGAGCAGATAAACTTAAAAAAGGGTGTTACTTGTGCCGAACCCTGTATTTTAAAGTACATTTTTACATAAGGCAGGGGTCTCCAAACTTTTCAGCCTGCAGGCAGCATTAACTATCAAACAGCAGTTTGGGGGCCGACTACACACTCGAGGTCCAAATAAAAAAAGAATCAAAACATAGATGTTGTTTTTAACTATTTATTTAATATTATTTTATTCAGATAAAACGGTCTCCACGGGCCGGATGAGAGGGCCTCAAGGGCCACATCCGGCCCGTGGGCCATAGTTTAGAGACCCCTGATATAAAGGATCAAGGGGATTAGAATACAAATAAGGTAAAGTCACTGGGCCAAAGAACTGTAGGAACCCAAAAAGAAGAAGAAAAGAAATAGCTTCAAGGAAGCCCATGCAGTCTCTTTGAACACACCTAGAACCACCTAATCTCGGCCTTTAAATCTTTTCCTATAATCAGGATTCAGATGTGAGTCTCAGCATGCAGGGCTTCACAACTGGTAGGTACTTACTAAATGCATGTCTACTGATGATAATGACAGTGCACTCACACAGGACACTACAGAAAATGTTATATGACTGAAGAACAGACACTAAGGTCAGAAAAAAAGTTCCCGTAGAGTTTGGGAGCTTCCAATGGGAACTTAGAAAGGTGACTCGCATCAGACTGACTGTTTTTGAAGAATTCCAGAAACAACGTGTATGCGAATCTGCCTGTGGAAGCTTTACTTTTACCGACTATCGCTCCATTCCAGAGCACAAGTCAGTCTCTCCTCCCTCTCCTTTCATACGTGCTATTTCCTCTTCCCAGAACACCACCACCCTTCCCCTGATTAACTTTCATTTTGGAAGCCTTCACTGATCTGCTCTACGGGTCTTTCTTTTTTTCCCATTAGAGTCTGTACTTCAACACTGTAACTTTTCCCATGCTCTCATATCAAACTTGGTGGACTGTCTCCCTATCCACGCTCCACGGTTCCATGAGATATACTCATTTCCGTAAAGCCAAGGGCTGGTTTTCATCTGCACTCTCACTATCCATACATGTAGTGTTTGCATGACTGGCTGAACGGACTCCCCAACTATTCTAAAATCTTTCCACTTTCTTCTTCAAAGTAAAGGACACACAGAACACTCCCACTATACTCATCTTCTCTAACACAGCGAAGTAAATAGGTATGTAAATATATGTGTGTATGTATACAGGTGGCTGTCAGATGAAAAAGTTACATAGAACAAATGATTTATATATTATGATATAATGCTTAATTTATTAAGGTACGAGTTGAATGTTGAAAGCAGCTGCTGACACTAGTTTTTTCAGGAAATTATCAGTAACTCTACATCTTATTCCTCTGAATTCAGGCTTGGAAAACTTAAAGAACAGACCTGAGGTTCAAGGCATGTCCCTTACAATGCAGTGGGTAGGCAGCCTGATAGAGTAGAATGAGTTCTGTGTTCGGGAACTCACTACTTCTACACTCACAGGAGACTCTGAGAGAGACCTTAATGCTGAAGGCCTCAGGATGCTTATCTATAAAGGATTAGATTAGATGCCAAGGGCAAGAATCAATGTTTATATAGCTTTTGGTTGATGACTTCAACAAATGCTAGCTCATCCTAAAAGATCCCTTCAGGTTTTCATGTGCTATGATATTGGTTTTATTTAAAGCTATTATTTAGTTATATGCCATTTAACTAGAAATCCAAAAAGTACATTTGTTCAGATAATTTCTTATTTAAAAACGAAACAAAACAGAACAAAACATGGTTGTATTCCTGTAGACAGAACTAGTCTAATCTCAATGTAATGCTTAATTACAATTAGGTGCTAACTAGCCTTCAAAGAACCAACTACCTTTCGTTTTGCTGCTTACCCAGAAGCATCACTAGGACCTGCCTGATAGGAAAGGTCAAGAGCTCAGCTTTATTTGTACAAGAAAGAAATAGTCGCCTACAGTGAGTGTTCTGTCAGAAAGAACGCCTGCACCACTTATCTCCAAAGCCTGAACTTAACTCTTCAATACTCACAGGGTTTTTAATGTAATCACTAGTGAAAGCTTCGTGCCTTTATATAAACTCACACTGAATAGTAAATGACTAATATATTTTTTCCCTAAAAGCACGATGCTCTCCTGATAGAAGAGAGAAGTTGGCTTGGAAGGAGTCTGGGCTCTGGTAGAAAGAGAATAGTGCATATGTTTTAAAGGCAGATTTAAACCATAACAATAATAACATAATCATCACACTTCCCTCCATCTTACATTCCTGTAACAAGGTTTCTTAACAAAGATAGGCAGATGCATTACACATCCCAAATTCACATGGAACTGTTGACTCCCAGCTAAGTAAACTGGCTCCCTATGAACTTAAGGTTCTCTGTAATGCGGATTTTAGAATCAACTGCTCTTGCATTTATTTTCCAAAACTGACTGGCCACAAAATAAAAGCTTCTCTTCATAACTTCTCTTTGCCCTTATGTTTGCTTACTCCAGAGGAAGCACTCCTTAATTTTATCTTGAGAACTTCCTTGGCAGTAATCTCTAGTGACTGAGACAGAAATTAAAATTAATTATTTGAATTCTACAAGCTGCTTACACTTATAAGTATCATAAAAGCCATGTTATCCCCAAAATGCCCTGGTCCACTGGGAATGTGGATGCGGAGTTGATAAGAAATAACCCATTTTCACCTTTCTAGGTTTAAGCCAATCGTTTAAGCAGTGAATTGTACTGCCACTTAGAAAAGCATTTTTCCATGCGGGACTAACGAGGGAGGAAGTCACTCTACTCTCCTAATAGACCAAACAGTCCTCATTTCATTGCAAGAATTAAATTCCAGACAATTTTTTGGATTCTATTTAATGAATGAGGATATATTTTTCATGTGGTGTCATTGTTTTACTACTTCCCATGTTTATTTGGACAGATTCATAGCACTGGGTAGGAAATGTATTGGTTGGCAACTTCAGTTTTGGAAGAGAAAGTAAACACATGCTGATTAGCAAACAGTAAACTCTACTGTGTTTAATTTTGGCTTCTCTTAAAAAAAACAAAATACACAAAAACCACTATTTGGTGTTATGTTCCAAGTAGGAGCATTTGTCCCTAAGTTCTTTCCTAACCCCTCACTGGAGGACTTCCAGAATTACTCTCATTTTTTCCCCTCCTTCCCCTAACACCGGTGGCAAACGCCAACATTATTTAAGAAAATACTTGTGCATATGGTATCCTCCTAACACAGATTTGCCATCCAGTTGAACAGTAGGGCCACTATCCCACACAAACCAAACTGCAAAATTATGAACTGCATAAACATAAACAATTGTTTCCAGCCCTGATACAGTCAAGGTAAAATCACACTTCTGAAAATCCTCAAAAGTCTCCTTTAACTGAAAACCATCAATCAGGTCCGAGAACCGAAGGTGGAAACTACGACAGGTCCTAGACTTCCAAGTGCTAGTGAAAGAAAGAAAGTAAGAAAACTAGTGTTTGATCTTTTACTCCTCGTGATGAAAGCCTTTTCCATTTGTAATTAGATTTCCCATGATGCCTCTGAGGTATGCATAATTTTGTCTCCACTTACCCAATGGGAAAGCCAAGGCATCCAGAAGTTAAGTAACTTCCCAAATGACCCCAACATGAGAGGTTAGCATCATCTTGGTTTATTCCAAAGGCATTTAGTGTGGATCTAAAAGGTTCTGCATAGTGCTAGGCAACACACACAAACACACACACACACACAACCAGCCCCAGGCAAAAACGTGCAAGATGACCAAACTCTCAACCCACATAAGGTAAATAGTCTAGTGGGGGAGTGACAACCAGTAAACCAAGAAACAAATATCAAATCTGTCAGGTAGCTAGCTGTCGGGCAAACAGCACAGCAGGTAATGGAGAGAATGACAGACAAGTGGTAGGACTCACTGAGCACCTGTTGCTTGAGCAGATCTCTGACTGAGGTATGGGAGCAACTCCTGCAATGATCTGAGGAAAAAGGGTTCCCGCCAGAAAGAACAGGTAGAGCCACGTCCCTGAGGCGCAGCTGTGTCAGGAAATCGTGAGAAGACTGTATTGCTGGCCCTGAGAGAGCAGATGGAGTGTGACCTGGGTGGGGAAGGGAGGCAGGAGCCAGATCGGAGAGCACCTGGAAGACACCACTAGACGTGAGGCTGCAGACATGGATGAGACTAACAGAGTGAGAACCTGTGGCATGAGCTCAATTCCTAAGTTCACACTGAAAAGGCACAGCATTCAAAGGAGTGGATGCACCTCTGTGCCATCAGGTAAAGGACTACGTGGGCACAAATAGACAGATGGGCCCAGGGCCTGTATTTTATATACTCTCGGAAACGTTTTCCCATTGATTGATCCAGTCAAATCCAAAGATGTTGCTAAACAGCACCCAGTACCTAAGAGAGACCAAAAGCATTTCCTTCTGTAAAGTGCTGCAGCTGAGGGCTTACATCCGCCTGGTCCAATCAGTTCATTTCCAAACAAAGGTAGGAAATGGCTGCATCCTCGTATTTCATTGTGGACTCATGAGTCAGTGCTTTGGAACTTGGTATCTTTGGGAGTGGGTGTCTGTTCTTCACGTCTCTGGCCACGGGGGCAAAAAGGTACAGATCAACGCTGACACGCTTTCACCCTACTCAGATACAAAGCTGTGGGCTTTTCCACCCTGCCCCTCAAAAATAATGAATGAATGCATGAAATTCAGTGTCTGCTGCTTTTGTTTTTTGTTTTTCTTTCCCTCTCTCTTTTAATTCCCTTGTACCTCCTAAATAGCAGAAGATCAACTGATGGTGAAAGTATATTTTATGATAATTATTTCAGAGCTGTTATGTTACACAATGTAGTTTGTAACAGGAAGTTTGTGTTCTGCAAAAGCGTTCACTAATGCATCACATTACACAGGGATCTAAAAAGGTAAAATGAAGTTTGTTCTAAAGAACAAAGGGAGTCCCCCTAACAAAAAGTCCCCCTAAGTAAACAAAAAGGCTACTAGCATTTTATTTTCAGAATGTTAAAACAATAAGTTAATTTTGAGAACTGTTTTTACAGTATAGTCACAAGGAAAATAATGCATCAATTTCAATAAGTCTTTTAGTAAAAAACAACTCCCACCATTTCTGTATGCAGTTTACACTGAGAAAAAGTGGAAAATGGTATGCATATATGTTCTAAGAATGTTATTCTAACTGGAAAAGCTTCAAAGTTATAGTTAACCTACAAGCCATCTCCTACAGGAAGAGTATGGCAATAGCTGGGAGGACACAGCACCCCCATTTCTGATGCAAATTACAGAAAGAACTAGTTATTGTATCTGATCTACTATGAGAAGTCATTTATTATCTATGATGGAAAGGGGGGGAAAGGAAGCAAGCTTTAAATGAGAATGAAAAAGGGAAGGGGTCCCTGTTCTATATTTGTGTGTGTATATGTACACATATCAATCCAGACACCAGCTAATTTATAATGATATCCATGTGATCAAGGTAGCATACGTAATTGCAAAAAGCCTACATGATTATAATGAGAAAAGTTCAGAAACAGGATATTTCTACCTACACAAAGTAAATTGTTTTCAGAATACTGGAGAAATCTGATATTTTCTATCCAGGCAGAATGGATGCTGGGACAGCTCAGCAAGTTGAGTGCTTGCCTCCCAGTTGAGAGGTGCAGGGTTCGATTCCCAGCCCCAGCCTATGCACACCCATATGCTAAACTACACAACTAGTAACTCCTGAGCCTGGCAGGGAAGGTTCTCACCTCCCAGGCAGGAGGCCCCCAGTTCAGTTCCTACCCTGCATAGTCCCATACCCACCTGTGTGTAATGAAACCGTGTCACAACTAATGATGTACAACAACGAAGACTGCTCTGGGCCCTCCCCACTTCTCTCTGTCTCTCATTCTCACCTTCTCTCAAAACAATAATAAAAATTCTTTTTTAAAAAAGACAGTATAAATGTACTCCAGAGAGACAGAGTGAAAGAGTTTGTGTTAAGGAAAATATTACACACCACTCTTCTAATGTAGAAATAAACTGAGAAAAATTGAGAGGCAAAGGCGAGAATGGAGAGGAATAAAACCATAAAAAAAGGAATAAGTAAAAATGTAATAATAAAACAGGAATATAGTTTTAACTTATATTAGTTCTTTGTCCTTCCATTAAAAATTATACCTTAAAGTTCATTCTTCTTGACTATACTGCCAATTTCTCAAAAAATACACTGGTCAAGTTCCAAAATCTCATTAGACATAAAAATTGCCTGTATAAAGGTTCTTGTATAGCCTGCGGAAACATTTTAAACTTCTTCTGTAATATTATTTTCTTCAGCAAAATTGGGTCTAAAGTTTGGAAAAATTCCTAGAGATTGAAATCTCTCTCTCTCTTTCTATGGGAATAATATTACCCCACTATATACCCAGTCATATATCTTTACGCTCCAATTTCCTACCTATTCCCCTATCCATACATGTATAATGCTTCCATTTTGAAGCATATGGCTGGGGAGCCAAAAGAATTTAAATTGCCTTCAAAATGTGCATCGCATTATAAATGGTGTGAAAAAAGATCTCACTGTTCAGCTCTCAGCTTGGAGCATAAAGCAAAGAGGAAGCACCACAAGACTGCTCCAAACTTTATCCAAAAACTCAACCACTTCACTTGTTTATAGAGGTACAAAAAGTATGCAACAGAGTTTATAAAACAAGAACGGCATACTGTATGCAAAAGTGAAGTTAAAAGCAAAGTACAGTAACAGCCCTATCTCGTTACAAACACTTGGCAGAGTGTCTAAAGTACCATGGTCAAAAAGACGATACTGTCTGAGTTGTACTTCTGCCAGAAAGCACTCCCTAAGCCCAAGTCGCTTTAGCCATCATCACCACTTCATTTGGCAATCTCTCCCACGCCTCAGTTCATCTACTCAAAATTACTCCGCAGCCACGCAGACAGCAGACAAACTCTCCAACTCTGCAGGCTGCACAGACCACAACGAAGGAACGCTGGAGAGTGACAGAGGACAAGGCAGCCCTGAGGTCAAAGGCCAGGACCCACGACACTGCAGCCTCAGAGCTAATGTGTACAGCAAGTTGAGCGGGGGCTGCCTTCATTTTGGAAATCCCGATTTTCTTCTCTACTCTCACAGTAATGCCATGGGGTCTTTCTGAACTAGCAGCAGCTAAGAAAGAAAGCACCTGGTAAGAGCACACTCAGGAGCAAACGTATTGTAGGCCAAGAGGGATACGTAGACTCAGCACTAACTTGCATTAAACCATTCTGGGCTGGGCTCATGACTGATTCCAGAGCAGCCTCTCTGCGTACACAAGCATAGGGCATAGAGCAGGCCCTCCCAAGGCTAAGGTAATGTCAAGACTTAGGTACTAAGCAGATACGCAGAATACGTCACTGACATCTATATGCGCACAGGGCACGTATAACTAAAAACATGACAATGAGTAAGACAAAAGTGTCAAGGTGGCAATGAAAAGATAAGTGACGGGAAATAACTAGCTGCAAGAATTATTCATTTGAGGGGCAGCGCATGTTCGAACAGGCTTCCGAATTTTTCTTTAATTCGCTTTTCTCCTAGGTAGCACATTACATAATTGGAAAATACAGATATTCTGGTCTTGAGTTTAGAGCTTGCCATATTTCCTAGAAAATAAACAATAATTAACAACAAATCCCATCGCTGTTCCCCCGCCCTTCTCTTCAAGAAAGCTTATACTTTGAAATGTAGATACATAAGCTACTTTTGGATCAGGGCCCACAAACATATGTTTCCAAAGGAATAATATGTACAGGTTAGTCTGGTGTGTACCAGATGTAAGAGAAAGCATATTCAAAAACAGAAATATCGGTATTCAGGAGAAATGTATTTTAATTAAATCTCCTTTGTCTCCTTCTTATAGATACAGAATCTTAAGAAACCAATCACAGGTATATTTTTTTAAACCTTTTACCTGAAAAAGAAATCTCCATTTGACTCATCAAAAGTTACCAAGATAATGAGCTGGTCATTCATAAACTGGCCTCTGGGAATGGGTCTCCTACCACAGGCTGGTTTTCAACCAAAAATAATTTGTATGAAAAACCCAGAAAATTTCAAATGCAGTCCTTATAAAGTAAACTGGTCAGAAAAAGGCTGCGAAGCCCAGGTCTCCATCAGAAATTTAATATCTTAGGCCTTAATTACCAAAAACTTTCAGACTGTCACGAATCATTACTAGCACTTCTCCATTTATCAGATCACTCTGAAAACAAAATGAGCGCATTACCTGCACACGAAAATAATGTACGTATCTTTTTCTCAGATACGGAACCTGCATGAGAGTGCGAACAACAAACTGCAGGTGCCCCCTCTCTAGAAGTCTGTGGGATCTAAACGTGGGACTGTACGTATCTTTGCCTATGCAAACCTACCAGGATTTGGTCAGACTTACAAAAGTGATGAAGAGCAGTCCTATAGGAATGAACAGACTACAGGTCCAGATCACCTAGCCTTCTCGGGGCATTGGGATCCCCCTCTTGTTCTATATATCAGAGACGTCACTGTAGTGAAAGCCCAGTTTTAATTTAGAATTTAATAAAAATTGATTAAGCATCAGGGAGCACAGACAAAGCTGCTCCATAAATCTTTCAGCCCTTTTTGTGCTGGGAAGAAAGCAAGCACTGTCTGCTGAAGCAGATGACAGATGCTGGCTTAAAGATAAGTATTATTTATACTTCTGTACCAGATTTCTTCTTATGCATATCTTATCATGCATGGGTATATGATCAACAAAGCAATTTTATATCAGTCAAAGATGTTCAAATGGACCCTGGCTCCATGGGAATGCTTTAAAGAGTTCAGGCTTAGGGTTCAATTAAACCAAGATGGAGAGAAAAGAAAGTTGCGAACAAAAAACAAATACCGGGACTGAAGTGGTTGTTATTTGAAATGTATTTTCATACACAGGCTAATGAATACATATGCACTCAAAATAACTTTGTTCTGAACATATGCCTATGCATTTTAAATAAATGATGCACGTTGGAAAGATAAGAGGGTTTACCAAATCTAACCACATCAAGATACATCTATATTAAAATGTAGTTATTTGCACAGTGTGACAATAAGGAGACGACAGCACCTTGAAAGAAATTCAATAGTTATATGAGGAGATCTCCGATTTAAACGAGTCTGTGAATATTTTCATTATGAAGGCTAAGTTCAAAAATTTAAATCTCATTCTTTCCCTCCCTATAGATACTGAAACTATGAAAATGGATCACTTGATGAATATTCCAAGAGGTTTTCTGACTTCTGACATACAAAGCAAAGATAACCAATGATCTGAAAAAGAAATACCATCAATTTATATCACTGTTGCAAAAAAGAGTATCTTCTGCATTGTAAGGTTTTTGAAAGTGGAAAGTCTGGCATGTGATGACAAAACAAACGAAAACTGGTAAGAGAAATCACCAGGTGGGAAGAAAGTAGGAATCACTCTTGTCCTGACCCTCCTCTCGACCCTGACTCCTAAATAAGCGCTCCCACCATCTAGAATAGGGGCAGGGCTTTTGCTTCTTTGATTTGTTTTCCTTTGTGTGTGTGTGTGTGGGGGGGGGGGGGGGGGGGGGGG
>PVKE010034623.1:0-17409 GCA_004027555.1 Craseonycteris thonglongyai
CTAATGAAGACTAAACAACGTTCTGTCCTGACTGATTCCCATACTGAAGACTCATTATTATTATCTTTGTCAGGATATACACCTAATTATGATTCCTTGGTTAGAGACATGCAAACTCAGTCTTCCCATTAATGTTAAGGCAACAAAGTCAATTCTAAATCTGTCTTTATCTGTAGCTACTTTGAATTAATAAATATTGATAATAATTATCCATGTTCTTTTAATTTCCCTGGACGTGAGTTTTTTGGCCCTTTAAATAATTATTGTTGTTGTTTTTTACGTAGGTAGATAAGCCGTATACCGTATTTTCCGGCGTATAAGACGACCGGGCGTATAAGACGACCCCCTAATTTTACAGTTAAAACATAGGTTTAGGCCTATATTTGCTGTATAAGACTACAGCCTCTTATCTATATTTCAGTACAAGGTGTACTCAGCGAGCTATTGATAGATTAGCAAAAAGTAAGTCATATTATTCTTTCATGATAAATTTTCCTGGCCCCCAAAAAAAACACGAAAGTGAAATACTGAAATCAAATTATCAGCCATACTGTGCATTTTTATAACAACTTTTTCATATTTACGAACAAATAGTACAACTTATACATTGCAGTTGATAAAAAAATTAAATTGCATTTTAAGTTAGTAAAAATCTATCTTGAAAAAGTGTCGGAAAATCGAATTTTTTAGGTACTGCATGTACGGAATGCTGCTATCAAAAGTTGGGTCTGGAAATTTATTTTCTTCATGAGCCTGTATCTTGAAAACTTAATAAGTGATTTAAAACATAAAAAATAATTTTGAACATATATTTTACTTATCTACCCATACCTCGTTGGAATGCACCTTATACTGAAACACAGTGTATAAGCATAGTATGCGTTTCACACCCCTTCTTCCCCCTTAGACTACACCTATGACAACAAGTCGATCACGACACACTTTTAAGATAAAAAGTAGATCTTATATACAGAAAAGTTGGTCACCCCTGTTCTAGAGGGTTAAATGCTTGTTTGGTATGGCATACTACATAGAAATTCAAATTTTATTTAGAAGATTTTCTGGTAAGTAGTTATAAACAAAATCATATGGTTAATGTTGTGTGATGAATATTGCAAAAGCTGGGACTGCATTAGTTAACAAATGCAAATCTAAGAGGCATTTCCAATGGCCTGCACACTATTCAAATATACAGAGAAAATACAGGATTCATATTCAGATACAAATATGGAAACACACACATACATACATGTACCACATACATGACTGATTTACTAGATTATAACTTTTTTTGAAAGTTATGTCACAGTATCATGTATATTATGAAGGTAACAAGATTCTATTACAACTAAATGCTGCAGAAATCAGATATTTTTCTATTCATAACATCTATTAAGACATCCTGCTTAATGATCTCTCTATATTTTAACATTAGATTTATTTGGGGGAAAGCAGTCCTGAAGATATTAATGCTAATCAATGGATATTTGTTATTTTAATTTTCTGTTCTTTCAACAGAGAATTAATTATGTCTAATTTGTCTTCAAAATAGTTTATTTATTTATTTATTTATTTTATTTATTTATTTATTTTTTTAACAGAGAGAGAGAGAGAGATAGAGAGACAGAGACAGAGAGAAGGGGAGGGCCCAGAACAGTCTCCATAGTTTCACATCATTGATTTTTCCACATAGTTTTGTTCTACAGGTGGGCGCGGGGCTGCACAGGGCAGGAACTGAGCCGGGGTCTCACCCTGGTGAGAACCGAACTGGGGGTACTCCCCAGTTCAGCATATGGGTCGGGGCCGGGATTTGATCCTCCATCCCCGGGGCTGCAAAATGAGCACTTAACCCACTGAGCCATCCCAGATTCCCCAAAATATTGTTTTTTAATGAACAGACTAAATGAACACTGTATTTGTTCACTAAATGGTAAGTAGCAGTAAAATCATATAAAACACATTTATTTTGATTTTTGGAATAATGTATAACATTTATGAGGATAGATATTTCCTAAGAATATATTGGACCTTGAAGGTATTTAAAATATTTGTTTCCTTTAAATTTAATAAAGTTAAATATTAAAACAAAATGTGTAGAAAATATAAACAATGGTGAATATATCATTTCTCCAAAGACTTCATTGCTGGGTAATCAATTCTTTCCTAAATAAATTATTATTAAACATAAGACCAGATATATAATAGTTGAAAATATTAAAGGGTATAAATACACATATAACCTAGAAATCTGGAAAATGAGGCTTGGGACTTGAGTACCTGAAAGAGTCTGGATGTTAAAAATGATAAAGCAGAAAATAAATCATTAACTGGGTGGTTAAATGAACTTGCCTTTCCATAAGTCATCAGCTTTTTCAAAAGATTACACTTCTTTCATTGGTTGGCTAATTTATATTTCTTAAATCAACACAGGATCAGGGGCTAAGCTACTGGTTCTATTTATTTTGTACAATAATTCTGCCTACTCACCTATTACTGATAGCTCAGTATAGATATTGTATCTCGAGACATACCGTATCCAGAACTGACTCTATCTACATGTTCTTGCCTGAGAAATTGAGGTGAACGGTAGACATATTTAAACTCAATTAACAGTGAATTTCAACTCTTAAAGATCTCTGATCTACTGTGAAGTTAACCACTATCATCAAAATGTTTTGTGGAGACTATGTAAGTATAATAACTCTTTCTGTAAAGCTTTCCAGTCTTTTGAAATTAAAAAAAATTTTCATTTGTGGTACTTGGCATTTTCAACAGGGAGTGTTGGTGTTTTAACTTATTTTTATTAAATATTTAATTAATAGGTGGTCGATATAACCTTTAAAGACAGTCAATACTATTAAGTTGCAAATCTATGCTAATTTTGGAATAATGTATTAATCCATTGACACAATTTAGTTATCCCTACTTTCTTTTTTTTTTTTTTTAAATATATTTTTATTTATTTATGTATTTTTGACAGGGAGAGAGAGAGAGAGACAGAGACAGAGAGAGAACTGAACTGGGGGAGCTCCCAGTTCAGCACATGGTTCCGCACGGGCCGGGGCCGGGATTCGATCCTCGGTCCCCAGCACTGCAAAGTGAGCGCCTAACCCACTGAGCCACCCCGGCTTCCCCTATCCCTACTTTCATAAGTAACTTGACTCAGAATTCTAACTGTAAGTTAATAAGATATTTTTGGTATCCATATTTATTACTCCCTATAAGAAACTAAAAATAAACTGAATTTTTAATTTTTATTTTAAATCTGTGATTTCTTCAGAAAACACAGTTTATTTTTGAATAATAATATGTTGAATTTAAGCACTGTATAGCTCAGGTTAGACATTTCAATTTTTTTTCCATTTTTGAATCATTTTGATCTAACTGCTCGAAGAGCTAACATAGACACTGAGTTAACTACATACACTTTGAAAAGATATCCAATTCACATGGTATTGTTAAATTATGTATGTGTGCTGTGTGTCGACAATTTTTCAAGAAATCTATATTATGAAAAATGCTCTCAGGAAGCTTTTTATTTTTATGCCCAAAACTGCAATTACTTATATAAACTTTAGCACCAGATTAATACTATTTACTTATGTATAAAGTATTAATTCCTAGAAATTTTTATTTTGTTTTTCAAATTAAATATTGAATGAGGATCTAAAATGTAGCTGCTTTTCATTACTGTTGGTTTAAGAATTTTAATTTCATCTTGAGATTTTAAGATCTTATTTGCAGTTGAAAGTTAATACTGTTTTATTAATTGTGAAGCAGTCACATTTTACTACAGAGAAATAAAATTCATTAGGTAATTTAGACCAGTATACTCAATTACTTAATTTGTAAGAAGTTATAATTTCCTCACTTACTATTTACTCAAGTACAATTATTTGGAAATAATAATATATTCTGTGTGCTGTGAATAGTTTTATATTAACATTTATATGCTAATTTATCAAAAGAAACATGTAGAAAATATATAAATTATATCTGAGGGATTATTAGAAGTCAATGATAAGATTTTAAAGCAATGTAATGATTTGCTATATTTCTGGTTGGGTAAAGAATATTAAAGATTAGAGAGATAACAGCATACCTAAAATTTTATTTTAAGTGTTTTTGATCTGTTATATCAGAGATAAGTGTTAGATTTCACATATGAGCTCAGCAACTTTTAATGAGAGAATGGTTTTACATAATTAATGCGTATTTTAAGGTAATTATTGATTATCTTAAGATATATGGCCAAAGTGGTTAGAATTTGGTGTTAAGGAGACCAGTGTTTGAGGTAAAGATCACCAGTTTAATCTCTATTTTGGGTATGGTGTCCTCAAGCAAAAAATAAGTTTTTCCACAAGCAAGAAAGCAAACGTTCTCATACTGTAATGTGGATAATTATTGACTGGGTTGCTTGTTAAAAGTAAACTCCTAGGCCCTCTAATCAATGGTTCTGATTCAATATATGTGTATATGACATCTGAACTTACACACTTGCTATAAATCCCTGGCCATTTTTGAGAGCCTCCAAAGTAAGTCATTAGTGTCAGTGACAAAACAGAAAGTTTAAATATACATCAAGCAAGAAGCAAGAATCATAAAAAGTAGTTATATTTCTATAAGAAATAAGCATATGAAATTTGTGTTACATTTACATATGCTTATCTTAGATATATAACCACTTTTTTATGATTCTTGCTTCTTGTTTGATGTATATTTAAATTTTCTACTACTCAGTGATAATAAAAGATGAAATGCAGCCATTTATGACAACATGAGATCGTCCTATTAAGTGAAATAAGTCAGACTAAAAAAGTCAAGAAACTTACAACTTTACTTATAGGTGGAATATAAAACTGAAAGTAACAAAGAAACAAAAACTATGGACATAGTCAATAGTTTCGTGGTTGCTGGAGGGCAATGGGGGGAGGGGCATAGGGAAGAAGGGAGGGGACATCAAACAATGGTGATCAAAAGAGAATTGACTCTGGATGGTGAACACAGAATGCAATATATAGATGATATAAAGTAGAATTGTACACCTGGAGCCTATGTAATTTTTACCAACCAATGTCACTGCAATAAATTTAACAAAAAAATAAAAGAAATAATCATATGTAATGCTTTAAAATTACTTTCTGGTATTATGGAGCTAGACGGCCTTCAATTATTAAGATGGTTTTAGTGAGTTAGTCACATTAAGAAGGCAAATTTACCTTTGATCCATAAGTGTGTTTTATTTATATGCTTGACTATAAGACCATCTATTGAAAGTAAGATTTAATTAAACGATTACAGCAAGCCTGGAATTGTTTTGATTTATTAATTACTCAGATATAAATCAACCTTCAGGAAGATGTTATTATAATAACCCTCTTAGAATGGCAGAAATTGCACTGAAGACTGTTAACAAACACACACAACAACAAACAAACTTGTTCAAGCCAACATCCAACTCAGGCATCTCTATGTGAATATCCACTGAAATATACTGCCTCTTTTAAATATATCACTTTTATTCTTCTAGTGAAATTGTTGATAGTTTTTGTCATGTTTGTCATCAACTGATCTCCCCTTTTTTGTCTAGTAGTGTTTACCAACTATAAATACATTTATTTTATTATATTCTTTCTTTTTGCCTCTAAGTAATCTTTAATCCTACTCCTTTTCCTATACTTTCGACAGCTTTCCTATTTCTACCATATTTATTGACTGACTGGAAAATGGTAACCATGGGAGTAATACAACAATATAACATATTGATATCATATTCTATACCTAAATTAATGTTATGTATTATACTTAAAGTCGAGAAATAATTACTGGTATTAAAATATCCTGAGTTTCTACATCAAGAATTTTGCATTCTAATTTAATAGTCTAAGCAAATCTTTTTACAAGAATACCACTTAGCGTACAAAAGTTTTGCAATTCTTCTTGAAGGCACCAGATATTCTGCTCAGTGATTTTACATATATTATTTTTAGCCTTTACAACCTTTAAGAAAAGTAGCCCCATTTTCCACACAAATATACTGAGGCTTAGAGAAGTTAAATACCGTTCCCAGGAGTGAAGAGCCAACAAGTGGTGATACAGGACCCTGCCTAATTCCAAAAACACTTCTATTACACAAAAAAGGGTAAAAGTTCCAAAGTATGACTATCCTACATAATTGCTGAATTCATGTTATAGAGCAAAGAATACATTTTTCAAGACCCCAATTAAGAGACATGAAATTAACAGCATTATCCTTAAAAAGATGCTTTTACTCATAAATTTACCTCCAAAATGACTCAAGAGTGCCAAAGTCAGACGACAGCAATTTGGGCAATGCCTAGTGTGGACAAGATGTTTTACCTTTCAGCCCAACTAGGAAGGAATAAATAAACTGGTGCTTAGCAGTGAATTGCATATAATGAAGGAAGAGCACACAGAAAACCAGAAACTCAGGGAATTCTAATTAGGAGAGACTGCAGCTGAGAAGGTCTCCCATGGGAGCAGAGGCTGTTGAATAGGCAAGATTATTTCTAAAGCAGGCTTTTCCTATTGAAAGATATTCCTGGGAGAAACACTTCCATTGTTTGTCTGCACTATGACTTACTGAACAAATATTAATAAAAGGTTACTCCTACTTTAGATTGCTTTTCACTATCTCAAGGGTATATTGTCTGAACTTTACACGTTGATTCAACAAAAGTTATGAATCATGCTGGTTATGGCTTCAAATCTTACTGAAGCCTTTTTGGACTAATATGTAAGGAACTGGAAAATTCAGTGTAGTTAACTTTTTTTTTTAATTTTTTAAAGATTTATTTTTATTGTTTTTGACAGAGAGAGAGAGAGAGAGATACAGAGACAGAGACAGAGAGAAAGGGGAGGGAGGGCCCAGAACAGTCTCCATAGTTGTATATCATTGGTTTTTCCACATAGTTTCATTCCACAGGTGGGCAAGGCTGCACAGGGCAGGAACTGGGCCAGGGTCTCATCCCAGTGAGAACTGAACTGGGGGTACTCCCCAGTTCAGCATATGGGTCCGCACAGGCCAAGGCCGGGATTCGATCCTCGGTCCCCAGAGCTGCAAAGTGAGCGCTTAGCCCACTGAGCCATCCCAGTTTCCCTTAACTTTTAACTTGAAGTGATGTATAAGAATGTTGTTAAATTTTCTAAAACCCACTTATACCAGCTATAGACTGCTTCTTAATACAAGGGCTGGGCTAAAAAGACTGGAGAATAGTAGTTACATGTAGAGTCAGAGCTATCTTTAACCCACAGGATCCACATAACTGAGGATAATTTACTTAATTATTTGTACCTCAATTTCCCTACCTGGAAAATGGGTGTTGAGAATTAAGAATTGAGAATTAAGAAATTGTACATCAATTTCCCTACCTGGAAAATGGGTGTTGAGAATTAAGAATTGAGAATTAAGAAATTAAGAATTAAGAATAGAGCACTAAGAAAAGTGCTGGAGCACAAATAGCATTCTGAAAACAATGACCTATTATTAAAAGTTTTACGTAGCAGTGCCAAAGCTTGAACTCAACTCTAACTCAAAAACCCTAGCACTATTTGCAGAAATTAGGTTTTTATCTATCAGTAAGGTTAAAAGTGTACACATATATGTGTGTAATTATTCATAAAATTTTTTAATAGGGAAAGCTGGGATGGCTCAGCGGGTAAAGCGCTCACTTTGAAGCCCTGAGGACCGAGGATCAAATCCCGGCCCTGGCCCATGCGGACCCACATGCTGAACTGGGGAGTGCCCCCAGTTCAGTTCTTGCCGGGACCTATGTGGGAGGCTCCCGGCCCAGTTCCTGCCCTACACAGCCTTGTGCCCGCCTGTGGAGTGAAACTATACGGAAAACTAATGTCAACTATGAAGACTGTTCTGGGCCCTCCCCCTTCTCTCTGTCTCTCTCTGTCTCTGTTTCTCTCTGTCAAAAATCAATAAAATAAATCTTAAAAAAAAAAAAAAATTTTAATAAACTTGAATAACATCAAAAGTTTCACAAGCAAAAATATATTCTCTTAAACTCAGCATATTCTTTATTTGTAAATAATTTCTGCCATGCTAAAAATTTTCATAATCCCATGTCATAATCCCACATCAGTTACTGCTCAATTCTCTATTTTTTTTAAAGATTTATTTTTATTGTTTTTAACAGAGAGAGATACAGAGACAGACAGAGAAAAGGGGGAGGGCCAGAACAGTCTCCATAGTTGTACATCATTGGTTTTTCCACATAGTTTCATTCCATAGGTGGGTGCAGGGCTGCACAGGGCAGGAACTGGGCTGGGGTCTCACCTCAGTGAGAACTGAACTGGGGGCACTCCCCAGTTCAGCATCTGCGTCCACACAGGTCAGAGCTGGGATTCGATCCTCGGTCCCCGGGGCTGCAAAATGAGTGCTCAAGCCACTGAGCCATCCCGGCTTCCCCAATTCTCTTTTTTTTTTTTAACGGCAAAACTCATTAAATGTGTATTGAATTATATCTAATTCCTTTCCTCTGATTCTCTCTTAATCCACTCTAACTATGTTTTTACACAAAACCACTCTATTTTATGAAGGTAAGCAGGGACCTTCATGTTCCTGAATCCCATGCCATTTCTCATTTCTTATCCTACTAGATACATGAGTGTTGTTTGACAGAGTCTCTTTTTCAAAATATGTCCCAGGGCTAAATTCTTGAAATTTTTCTCTTTCCTATTTATAGCAATACTTTTGGTCACTGAATGCAGCATAGTAGTTTTAATTATAACATATTCACAGAGTCTTTGAATTTATCTCATCATAGTATCCATGCCTGAACCTCAGATTCATATAATGAGCTACCTACTCAGTAAGTAAAAACTCAATCCTCTTATTAGCTCAAACAAACAAAAATAATAATATAAAAAAATTGGATTTGTCCCTGATTCCTCTCTTCCTTTCATACCTTACAAATGATCCACTAATGAAACCTTTTTGCTCTATATTCACAATCTGACCACCTCTTATCACTTTGAGTACAATTACCCTAGTCCAAGCCACCATCATTACCACTTGCTAACGTTATGCAATATCCTCCTACTTGGTTTCTTTGCTTCCATCTTTGCTTTTTCTTACTCCTTTTTATTAGAGAGACAGTGGATATAATTGCCAACAACTCTGCACTCTTGAAACATGCATCCACTGATGCACAGGAACCATCATTATTCTGGAATTAGACAAAGTCATACACTAGAAGGTAAAAACATTAAAGAACAGATTGTAAGAAAACTTTTGGTCCTTGTTTATAAGCTCTTAGAGTATTTACCACGACAGCAAGAACAATCGTAAAGCTTCAATTTGTAGAATCATTTTCATTTTCCAAAGTGCTTATAGTATACAGGGCCTGTGCTCACAGAGCCTGTGGGAGGTAAGGCACCTCTCTAACATACCTCTCTAGATATGTTGGCTTCTTTCACATGCTAGATGTTTTCAGATGACTATAAAATTATCTGGAAATATTTTTTTAAGTTATACTTTTACTATTATTAATATTAATATGTAGAACTCATTTAAATAAACATTAAGTTAGACCCAGAACCCTCTTCAAATGTAAATAACATTGGGAGTTGTACAACTCAAGTAACAAAAAATAATATGGTAAATTATGTTTTAATTTTATTTATTTTTCTAATGAACACATGTAACAAACAGTATGGCAAGAAAGTCATCAGATTGTCACAAATCAGTTCTTTTAAAAATTATATATGTTTTCTTCTATCATAACTTTCAAGTTTTAATAAATTATGTTTGAACAGTAAGACTCATCGTTATTTCAATGACTCATGTATTTCTGGGATTAGGTGGAGTGGAGAAAGCAAATAGAAAGACACTATTTAGAGGGCATTACTTACTGACTTTTCATTTTGCAATACCACTACCTATACCAACAACACCCAGTCTTTATCTACCATAGATTTTTTCTATTAACAGAAACTTATAATCAGAAACAATTCAGCCTGATTCACCAAAAAGCAAAGGATTATGGGAATGTTTTAAAGTATCTCAGAGTTCACAGTGTCAATTTCCCTGCCTCACCCTTTTGTGAATGGTCTCCGAAGAGTCATGAAATACTAGCCAGTGGACCTCCCATTCTCAGCCAAAGCATAGAAAAAACTACTTCTTAAGACCCATTTTCTTTTCCAGCATCTCATCTTATCACAACATGTAGCTATGAATATGTGCTTCTCTATTACACTTTTGTTTATTTATTCAGAGATTCTGGTAATTAAGCTAGAAGGAACCAGAAATAAATATGTTAGCTGACCACGACCAGTATAATGTACAAAACATAAAAATAATTATAGACTATTTGTACATAAGATAATGGGTTTTATGTACTCTTGTTATGAATAAAGTAGAATGAACTTAACTCACAGCATTCTTTGGATCGACTTTTCATCTTTGTGTCAATTTGTAATAAAGCAAAAGGATGTCTTAATGTATTTTATCATCCTATCTAATTGCAACTTGTGCTATTTTATTTTTAAACAGGCCAGAATCAAAAGCATTGTGAAAATATTTTTTCAAGTTATATAAAAGCACATTAACCTCAGCAGATACATTGTCCTAAGTATTGTGTTTATTAGTAATGATTCTAAAAATATAAGAATCATATTGTATTTTATAGTTGAGTGATTTTTTATATTGTTGCCATCACTACACTAGTAATCTTCATTTATTTTTCAATTCCTTAGAAATATTAGATATATGAGGGCTGTCCAGAAAAAAAATCAGCCATTGTCAATGTAACAAGTATGGTTATGGGGCAGAATACTCTCTGGACAGCCCTCGTATGTACACATTCTTCTATGCTTTCATTTAGTTGCCAGTCTCAAAATGTCATTCTTTTAAATGGTAAATAAGAAACCAGACAAAGGTGCTAAAAGATAAGAGGCATTGGTACCTGAGGGCATACACCCTTTCTGTGTACATTTCATCACCTATTGTACTGACGGCTATGTGTTCAATCAAACACAAAGCTTGTTTATTAAAAAAAGTAAATATTCACAGTTAGTATAGTAGTCCTTTCAAAGCAAAAAAAAAAAAAAGTCAGAATTATGAACCCTCAGTGATAGTTATGTTACTGGTTTTGAAATGAAAATTTTTGTACAACCAAGGTCACAACTGAACCTATAACAACTTAATGGCCAACAGAAGCTCTTCCAACTCTCCCTTATAGTTCTTGTTTCATCCCAGATATTGTGAAAATTGGATGACTGTATATGGATATACCACATCTTCCTTCAAGATATTCAATGATTTCTAACTTCATGACTTAGTGGACTTGGCTTTCTTCTTATGCATAATACTGAATCTGAGTAATATGAATGCTTCAGATGCGGAAATGGTTTTAGTTATTTAGCCAAGAGAAATAAGTATTAAATAACATGCCTTCTTAGAATTATGGGTTTACATATATTAATAACTTGTCTGCCAATGACAATGAAGAAACAGGTGGGTCAGCCTTCCTCTCATATATTATGCTTCATTTTCTCTCCAAAAAGATGCAGGCATGCAGCTTTATCATCTAGGTTTATTTCTTTTCATTTTCTTACTTAATTCTTTTTGTATCTATAGAAAGTATTCAAGGGGAAATTCATGCAGCATTTTATGTAGGAACTAATTTGAGAATAGATATAGTGTACTCTGTAGTGTGGTAAATAGTCTATTGTATTTTTCCCTGTCCCAGCCCTGGAATTAACTACTTCTCCTGATTCCCTTAATTAAAAAACATTAAGAAACAAGATCTAGATCAGGGTTGTCAAACCTTTTGGCTTCCCTGGGGCACACTGGAAGAGGAGGGGTTGTCTTGTGTTGGGAGCCAGTTTGTGCCTGAACGGAGAGGTTTTGGGGGCCCTGATGGCGTGCCTCGGTTCCCTTGACCTCTTGAGGAAGGCAGACCTGAAGCTTTGATGGCAGGTTCTCGACCTCCCCTTCACCCCTCCCCTATAACAGCTAAAGGCAAAAGATATATGTGCAGCTTCACATGAAGGAAGACCAGACAGCTGCCACCCATTGAATAATGGCCCAGAATGTGGGTGTAAACAAGAATGTATGGGAAGGGGTCTGCTTGTTCCTGATAATAGTCTGCTTACGCTGTAGTTCTTAGTTAACGCTATATTTCTTAGTTAACAAGTAACCTATCTTGTACTTTAAAATATCTTGATTTTTCCCTGTTCTTTGTAATGACGTAAACTCTTGCTCTATAAGGCAAGCAATAAAGCCATTCTGGGCTGTTCCTATTGAGGGCAGTCGGCTGATCATTGGGTCAGTCTCAATTCCCACCGCTCGAGCTCAGGAATTCCGTTCAACCAGGCTGGCTCCTGGTTACAGTCTTGAGCCACTGACACTGGCGATGGCTGATAAGTTGGGAGGAGAATCGAAAAGAAATCTTATAATGTTTTGGGAAAGTTTGAGAGTTTGTGTTGGGCTGCTTTAGAGGCTTTCCTGGGCACGAGGGCCGCAGGTTGGAAAGCCTGATCTCCTAATAGATACTATGTGGTATCTATGTGATAGATCTTTATTGGTACAGGGGAATAACAGCTTACTGGATTTTTCCATGTATAGATACTGCTTTTGTCTAAAATTGTTAGACCAAAAATTGGGGATTGTCTTATATACAGGAGTAACCCATCTACTAATTTCTTAATTTTGGGTTAGAAAAGTAGGGATGATCTTATACATGGAAATGTCTTATACATGGAAAAATACAATATATGTTCTTTCAGAAGACAGAACAAAAAATATGTATATATACTAACCCATATCTATGTATATATTTATTCTACATGTATACATATCTACATATATGCTGGTATGTACGTATATACCTGTCTATCTACCTACCTACCTACCTACTATTCATATTCATATTCTCTCTCTCAATATCTTTAATCTAATCCAGCATCAATATTTAAAGCAATCTTGTCCAACTGCAGCCCATGGGATGCATGTGGCCAGGGGCAGCTATGAATATGACCCAACACAAATTCATAAACTTTCTTAAAACATTATAAAAATTTTTTGATTTATTTTTTTTTAGCTCATCAGCCATCATTAGTGTTAATGTATTTTATGTGACCCAAGACAGCTCTTCTTCATTGTGGTCCAGAGAAGCCAAAAGGTTGGATCCGTCTGATCTAAAGTATATTTGCTTATTTGTTCAACCCTAGCATACATATAGTTTAAAACATGCTAAGCCATAATTCTGTGGGAAACAAATTGCCAACAAGAAAACACTATTTGAGTTATTTTCATCTTTTAGCTTTACAATACCCAGTCAAATACTATTTTCCAAAGTTAGGACATGTTCTTTCCCCAAGCCAAATTTCCTGTGTTATGAGATTCATTTGTAATATAGACAAGTTTGTTTGCTACAATCCGCATTCCCTGTTGGGTTCTCCCTCATAGCACAGTTGATTTTGTTAATTTAAAATTAAAAGTGGTAAATATGCTTGCTGTGGCATACAGTTGTAGGAGCTTTGAGTGTTGTACCTAATACCACATTGCCTTATAGAAGACTTTCATCAACTAAAAATTCTTCCATACTTCCTGTTTATAGTCAACCATATCTCCAACCCTCAAACCTTGGCAAATATTGATCTGTTTTCATTCCTGTAGTTCTAATTTTTCCTGATTGTCATATAAATGGAATCATAGACTATGAAGCCTTTTGGAAATGGCTCTTTTCACTTCATAGAATGCATTTAAAGGGTGTCCCAAAATTCACGCAAAAAGTAATTTTGATAGAAAACCCAGGTTTATAATTAAAAATTGTAAATTTTCATTGATCAACAATGAAAACGCATTTTTATTTTGTGTAGCACTCCATTTTTAATAACCCTGAACTGTCAGCTGTCACGCTCTTTTTTTTTCAGTGGCAACACTTTACCACACAAATGACGCAAAATTCAAATCTTGTGTGAATTTTGGGACACCCTTTAATACTCACTTAAGTTTTTGAATGAATCAATAGTTTTGTATTTTTATTGCTGAACAGCAGCCTTTTGTGTAGATGTTCCACAATTTGTCCATTCAGTTTGAAGGACATCTGGGTTGTTTCCAACTTTTAGCAAATACGAATAAGCTTCTATGAACACTCAAATTAAGGTTTTTAGTGAAGATAAGTTTCTACTCCTTGCTTGGTACTATATAGTAAGAGTCTGCTTAACTTCATAAGAAACTACCAAACTGTTTTCTCAAAGTGACTGTACAATTTGCAATTACAACCAACAATTTGTTACAACACACTCTCATTGTAGTTTCACTTTTCATTTCTTTATATATGATGATATTGATAGTTGTTCAAATGGTTATTTACCATGTCTTCATTGAAATATGTCTATTTATAAAGCTTACCCATTTTTAATTCGGTGTTTTTTGTTTATTTTTTATTGTCCTTTATATATTCTGAATTAAAGATCTTAATGGGAAATGTGATTTATAAGTCTTGTATTTCCATTATTCTAACAGTGTATTTTGCAGAGCAAAAGTTTTCAATTTTGGAAAAGTACAATTTATCTTTTTTTATTTATAATTTCTTTTGTTGTCATTTAAAAATTCCTTGACTAATCTAAAATTACGCAGATTTTCTCCTATATTTTCTTCTAGATATTTTATACATTTACATTTCTATTTAGGTCTATGATCAATTTGGGGTTAATTTTTGTATGAAGTGTGAGGTATAGGCAAAGCTTAATTTACTTCATTTAGATGTCCAGTTTTTATAGCACCATTTCTTAGAAAAACTGTTCTTCCTCCATTGAATTGCTTTTACAATGCTGTCAAAAATTATTTGCCTGTATTTATGTGAAAATATCGATAGATTCTCTTCTGTTTTTCCAGTATGTTAGGCAATTTCACACCTTCCTTATTACTGTGGCTTCATAATAATTCTTAAAATCAGGGGAAGCCGGGTTGTCTCAGTGGGTTAAGTGCTCACTTTACAGCGCCAGGAACTGGGGATCAAATCCCGGCCCTGGCCTGTGCAGACCCATGTGCTGAACTGGGGAGTTCCCCCAGTTCAGTTTTCTGTCTGTATCTCTCTCTCTCTCTCTCTCTCTCTCTCTGTCAAAAAAAAATTTTGTCCAAAATTATACAAAATGCTGTTGTTTGACAGCATTGAAATGGTGTATGTTGTTATTTATTTAGGTTTTCCTTAATTATTACCAGCACTGTGTTCTGTCTTCTGTTCCAATACATAAAGCCTTTCATTTCTTTGGATTTCCTTATAGCACCATGCTTTTCAGTCAGATGTTGAAGTGATGGGAAAAGACAGCCTTGCTTTGTTTCCAGGATGGGGTGAGCAGTGTCAGGGGCAGAGGGGTGGAGAAGCATTAAATATTCCACCATTATGTATGATGTGGTATAATTAAGTATAATTGCAAAGTGCTTTAGACATTTTAATCAGATTTGAAAAGTTGCCTTCTCTTTCAACGTGGCTGAGGTTTTTCAACATGAATTGATGCTATACTTGCCAAGTGCTTTTCCTGCATATTTTGATGATCATGAGTTTTCTTTTAAATTTATTAATATGATGAAATAAATTGATTGGCATTTGTATGGCAAATCATCCTTGCATCCTTAGGATAAATCTCATTTGGTTATACCACATTATTGTTTTTATATATTGCTGAATAGGATTTTCATGTATTAGGTTAGGCCTTGTAGTATCTACCGGTATGTTCATATAAGACTTATTGTTCTGTAATTTTCTTGTAATATTGGTATTGTTTTGGTATTAGTATAATTCTGACTCTATAAAATGAATTAGATAGTGTTCTATTTTATGTAGGAGAGTCTGTAAAATTGGTTGTTATTTTTTCTTGAATGATTGGTAGAAATTCCCAAATACAACTACATAACTGAAGTTCTCTTTGTTGACATATTCCTAACTATAAATTCAATTTCCTTAATAAATAGGCTATTCGTGTAATTTGTTTTTTGAGTGAATTCTGATAGTTTCTGTCTGTCAAGGAATTTAAATTGTCATATTCATAAGCATAAAATTGTTCAGAACACTTCTTCTCTGCTGTTTTCATATATATAGCTTGTATCCTCTGTTTCTCCATCTTATTAGACTTTTATCAGTTTTATTGTTCAAAGAATAAGCTTAGGAGTTTATTTTTCTATTTTTAATTTTATTGATTTCTCCTCCTGTCCTTATTACTTTTTACCTTCTGCTTGCTTAAAGTGTAATTTTCTATTATTTTTCTAATTTGTTATGGTAGAAGCTTAAATTATTTATTTGAGAACTTTGTTTGTTCTAACATATGCATTTAGTGCCATAATTTTTCTTAAAGCACTGAGAAAAATTGAGTATTATAAGCCCCAAACTTGCAGTGACGAATGTAAATGTTAATTTTATTTCCCATGTCTGGTTTGATCAGAATAAATTCATATAATCTTAAAAGTTGGCAGGATCAGTGACCAACTTTGTAATGTTGTAGAGTATAAACAGTTTTAGATCAACATTTTAAAGCATTTATTATGAATTTCTAAGACATAGTATAGGAGAAATGAAAAATATGTAAGTATATTTGTGGATACCTAAAAGGCTTAGTGTTTTAATTTTACAACTCTATTAAGTGTGCACTTCTCATTTTGTATAAATTATTTCTTTGAAAATGACAATGTCCCATGGAACTCTCAGAAGTATAATAAAAACCTAGGTGAGATTACAATGTGAAGTGAATGGTGTTACTGAGTAATAGGAAGAGTAGAAATAGAGTAGTACTCCTACCCTCCATTGAAATATACATCTCATTAATTGTCATAATAACTGAAGTATACAAAGTCTGGCTGTAACTTCACAAAGTATAATCAGGAGGGTTTAAGTAATATGCTACACTGTCCACCAAGAAACAAAGATGATTTGAAACTAGGCCAGCCTTACTATAGTGAGATAGGTAGATAGATAAATAGATAGATAGATAGATAGATAGATAGATAGATAGATAGATAGATAGATAGATGATAGGTAGATAATCAACAAGGAAAATGGAGAAAAGGTCCTAAATTGTACTGCCTACCCTTTATTTTCTACATTTCACAGAGAATGTAATTATCAGCTACTTCCGGGTTATATGTGACATATTTGCTCCAAATGTTCACTTACTTGATATATGTACATTTTTTTTCATGCCCTGTGCCCTGACCAGCAGGGCACGACAACGCGGGGAGAGGAGGACCCTGTGGAGGATGAGAGACAGGAGACACGAAGAAATGGAGGCAAGACAGGATTCTGATCAAGCCTCAAAATTTTATTTCGGTTACAGCGGTATATATGCAGTAGGGACAAAGGAGGGCAGGGCAGGGTATGTTGCTAAGCAACGGGGCTATCTTTAGCCACCAGCCAAACGGGCTATCTCTAGCCA